>QNTS01003008.1:51862-78435 GCA_003317085.1 Hucho hucho | reverse complement strand
CAGGACCTCTATACCAGGACCTCTATATCAGAGTGTAGGGTAGACAGCCCAGTACATCACTGGGGCAGAGCTCCCTGCCAACCAGGACCTCTATACCAGGACCTCTATACCAGGACCTCTATACCAGGACCTCTATACCAGGACCTCTATATCAGGACCTCTATACCAGGACCTCTATACCAGGACCTCTATACCAGGACCTCTATACCAAGACCTCTATACCAGGACCTCTATACCAAGACCTCTATACCAGGACCTCTATACCAGGACCTCTATACCAGGACCTCTAGTTAAATAGTTAACTAAATAGCTACCCGGACTATCTGCATTGACCCTTTTTGAACTAACTTCTTTGACTCATCACATACACTGCTGTTACTGTTTACTATCTGTCAATTTATTCCTAGTTATATGTACATATCTACCTCAATTAGCCTTACACATCGACTCGGTACTGGTATCCGTTGTATATACTTATATTATTACGTGTTTTACTTTTCTATTATTTCTCTATTTTCTTTCTCTCTGCATTGTGAATGGCCCGTAAATAAGCATTTCACTGTTAGTCCACGTGATGAATAACATTTGATTTGAGATGGCTCAGAAACTCTTGTGGGTCACATCTGTAAATCATCATTAGGCATGTTGTTGTAGTCTAGGCTACTACAGTGAGTGGGGGTGTTTTTCTCAGATCCTTAGTGAATAGACTTTTAAACTGCTCTGTTCACCTGTCAGCCCAGGGCTTATAGCCAACTCCACCCAAAGCAGCATCTTGTCAGGGTTAAACACTGTCTGTAGTTGAATGTAAAGGATTTGTTTTCATTGTCCCATACCTGCATTGACATTACTATGGATCCTCCTGTAGTTCACCATACCTCTGTTTAGAGTAACGCATAGTCAACAACGATCTGTAGAATAGAATAGAACTGTATTGTCCATCCAGGTCCTGGTCAACAGTAGTGCACTATATAGGAATAGGGAGCCATTTGGGACACAATCAGAATCCTGACCCTTAATCTAACAGAGTGGTTGTTAATCCCTGGTAGGTTGACCTCTCTCTGTCACTCTGCTACCGCTCTCTCTGATGTCGACTGACACGCTGGAGTGGCTCCTCACCTGGAGACAAACACACACTTGCAGGTGACCCTTAGTGTGTGTGTGTTTGTGTGTGTGTGTGCGTATCACAGGTGGCCGGTGGCACCTTAATTGGGGAGGACGGACTCATAGTAATGGCTGGAATATAATAAATTGAGCGGTATAGAACTAATCAAACACAGATGACACTGACGAAGGCTGAGGACAAAACGTTTGTCTATCTACCGACCTCTGAAGGAAATAAATACTAAAAAGAAACATTAAATCTCCTTTTTAAGTACAGACCAGCTACACAATTATGGAATTCCATGTTTTTGATGACATTCCATTCACTCCATTTCAGGAGCCTCCTGTGGTGTGTGTGTGTGTGTGTGTGTGTGTGTGTGTGCGTGCATGCGTGCGTGCGTGCGTGTGCTTGTAACATACATAAATCCAGTCATTCCTAACACTGTCACCCTGTGTTTGACCTGAAGAAACCTTTCCAGCCCTCTCTCTTCCTCTGATCCTAGTTGTGTAATGTAATGTATTTACAGTTCAGCAGGCAGTGCCCATATATCCCACCATACTTCTTCTAAAAGGTAAACAATTACAAAATAAAGGATGGTGACACTCCACCTGTTGTTTTGCTGGCTTGCCTCTCATCTCCCTCCCGGCTGTATAACGTTTACAAGCCTAGTTCTTTAAAAGACATGGTACTTTCAGTGGGCTCCTCAGTGGCGCAGCGGTCTAAAGCACTGCATCTCAGTGCTAGAGGTGTCACTACAGACCCTGGTTTGATTCCAGGCTGTGTCACAACCGGCCGTGATTGGGAGTCCCATAGGGCGCCGCACAATTGGCCCAGCGTCGTTAGGGTTTGGCCGGGGTAGGGTTTGTCCCCGTCATTAGGGTTTATCCCTGTACTTGGCTACTCAGCTGCCTAGCACATCTGAGCCGTGCGTTCCAATGGCCACACAGCCGCCATCCCACTTCTGACACCAATGTAACAAACGGCAGGACAAGGAAGTGAAACTGGGTCGGTAGGAATGGTATCATATCATTTAGTTTTAATGCATCACAGTTATGGAATACTTTACAAATCAAATTACACCTGGATTGTTAAATGAGTTCACTGAAGTGTGCATTTGTTTCAATTGATTATTATAACTTATTGTAATAACCCAATGTAATGTATTTATAGCTGTCATGCAATTGTTTGTCTTTTTGTTGTTGTTGTAATTTTTGTCCTCACGGAACTATTGTAAAAGAGACACTTGCCTCAATTGGGTTCCCCAAAAATAAATGTTAATATTTTTTTAACTGTATTAAATGAATCACTTAAAAAAAAACTATTTTGAGAAATGTGTAGAGGGGCATCCGTTATATAGTATATTGAATTTGTATGGCCTAAACAAGATCAATACGGGCGATTTTTGAGTATGTCTTGATTGTTCAACCTGGCCTCTCTGCTGAAAAGCGTAGTGCATAAGGGAAGTATCAAAACACATTGATAGGGGAGGCGCATGCAAGCAGTTGAGGAAATTTGGCTATATGGAAGACATTATATAGTAAAACCTGCAAAAATGTGTAATGTAAACCACTGGAGAAAATGCACTACCCCCCTTGCGCCCAATAAAAAGAAATCACACAGCCCTCCTCAAAGCAAAAAAAAATTAAGTTAGACAACCCTCCCTTATTTTGGACCAGCCCCCCCTACCCCAGTAAATGTCGAACTGTCCCTTAGGTGGTTGTAGAATGGAAGAGTCTTGATACAGTAGGTGTCATCAGAGGGGGTGTTTCAGGATGGAGAGGAAGACTGGTTGATTGAAGCATCGGTTCGGAATGGTTGAGGCAGCGTGCTGCAGTGGTGTAAAGTACTTAAGTAAAAATAGCATATTTTGTAAATAATGTCTGAGTGTTGGAGTGTGGACCCTGGCTATCCATACATTTTAAAAACAAGAAAATGGTGCTGTCTGCTTTACCCCTACCTACATGTACATGTGCATATTACCTCAATTACCTCGACTAACCAGTTCGCCAGCACATTGACTCGGTACCTGTACCCCCTGTATATACTGGAGCCTCATTATGGTTATTTTATTGCGTTACTTTAGTTTTTGAATAAAACTTTTCTTAACTCTATTTTTCTTAAAACTGTATTGCTGGTTAAGGGTTTGAGTAACTTTCTATTAAGGTACCTATACTTTTCGTCAAGTATGACAATTGGGTACTTTTTCCACCACTGGCGTGATGGTTCAGGATGGTTGAGGCGGCGTGATGGTTTGGGATGGTTGAAGGAGCTTGATGGTTTGGGACGGTTGAAGGAGCTTGATGGTTTGGGACGGTTGAAGGAGCTTGATGGTTTGGGACAGTTAAAGGAGCTTGATGGTTTGGGATGGTTGAAGGACATTCAGATATTCAGAGTGTTTAATAGTCCCATGTACAAGGTTGCAGATGTGATTGCAAGGTACAGTGAAAATCTCATGCAGGACTAAGAGAAATAAAATAAGGAAAATGGTGTTAAAAAACAACAATAGAAATAGAAATAGTACGATATACATGATAACAACTGTGGCAGTGATGAATAAATACATGTCGGAGGCAGAGTAAAGACTTGAGGGGGTGGGGGGGATGACCATAGGAAGAGGTGTCTATCAACAATGACAAGCCACCAGGGAATGACAATCTGAATGGAAAATGACTGAGGATAATAGAGCACAATATTGCCATTCCTATTTGCCACATCTTCAATTTAAGCATACTAGAGAGCGTGTGCCCTCAGGCCTGGAGGGAAGCTAAAGTCATTCCAATCCCCAAGAATAGTAAAGCCCCCTTCACTGGCTCAAATTGCCGACCAATCAGCCTGTTACCAACCCTTAGTAAACTTCTGGAAAAAATTGTGTTTGAACAGATACAATGCTATTTCACAGTACACAAATTGACAACAGACTTTCAGCACACATGCAGGGAAGGACACTCAACAAGAACGGCACTTACACAAATGACTGATGATTGGCTGAGAGAAATTGATGATAAAATGATTGTGGGGCTGTCTTGTTAGACTTCAGTGCAGCTTTTGACATTATCAATCATAGTCTGCTGCTGGAAAAACGTATGTGTTATGGCTTTACACCCCCTGCTATAATGTGGATAAAGAGTTACTTGTCTAACAGAACACAGAGGGTGTTCTTTAATGGAAGCCTCTCAAACATAATCCAGGTAGAATCAGGAATTCCCCAGGGTAGCTGTTTAGGCCCCTTGTTTTTATTTCAATCTTTGCTAACGACATGCCACTAACTTTGAGTAAAGCCAGAGTGTCTATGTATGCGGATGACTCAACACTATACAAGTCAGCTACTACAGTGACTGAAATTACTGAAAAACTTAACAATGAGTTGCAGTTAGTTTCGGAATGGGTAGCAAGGAATAAGTTAGTCCTAAATATTTCCAAAACTAAAAGCACTGTATTTGGGACAAACCATTCACTAAACCCTAAACCTCAACTACATCTCGTAATGAATAATGTGGAAATTGAGGTGACTAAACTGCTTGGAGTAACCCTGGATTGTAAACTGTCATGGTCAAAACATATTGATGCAGTAGTAGCTAAGATGAGGAGAAGTCTGTCCATAATAAAGCGATGCTCTGCCTTCTTAACAACACTATCAACAAGGCAGGTCCTACAGGCCCTGGTTTTGTCTCACCTGGACTACTGTTCAGTCGTGTGGTCAGGTGCCACAAAGAGGGACTTGGGAAAATTGCAGTTGGCTCAGAACAGGGCAGCACGGCTGGCCCTTAAAACTACAAGGAGCGCTAACATTAATGACATGAATGTCAATCTCTCATGGCTAAAAGTGAAGAGAGATTGACTTCCTCATTACTTGTTTTTGTAAGAGGTGTTGACAAGCTGAAGGTACCGAGCTGTCTGTTTAAAATACTAGCACACAGCTCAGACACCAGTGCATACCCCACAAGACATGCCACCAGTCCAGAACAGACTATGGGAGGCGCACAGTACTACATAGAGCCATGACTACATGGAACTCTATTCCACATCAGGTAACTGATGCAAGCAGTAGAATCAGATTTAAAAAGCAGGTAAAAATACACCTTATGGAACAGCGGGGACTGTGAAGTAACACAAACATAGGAACAGACACATGCAGACACACTAATGATAGCATTTGTATTGGTATTTATTATGGATCCCCATTAGCTGCTGCCCAAACGGCAGCTACTCTTCCTGGGGTACAGCAAAATTAAGGTAGTTTATACAATTTTAAAACATTACAATACATTCAAAGATTTCCCAACACACTGTGTGCCCTCAGGCTCCTACTCCACCACTACCAAATATCTACAGTACTAAATCCATGTGTATGTATAGTGCGTATGTTATCGTGTGTGAGTGTGTGTGTGTGTGTGTATATGCATGTGTCTGTGCCAAAGTTTGTGTTGCTTCACAGTCCCCGCTGTTCCATAAGGTGTATTTTTACCTGCTTTTTAAATCTGATTCTACTGCTTGCATCAGTTACCTGATGTGGAATAGAGTTCCATGTAGTCATGGCTCTATGTAGTACTGTGCGCCTCCCATAGTCTGTACTGGACTGGTGGCATGTCTTGTGGGGTATGCACTGGTGTCTGAGCTGTGTGCTAGTATTTTAAACAGACAGCTCGGTACCTTCAGTTTTCTAAATCTAATTTTACTGCTGGCATGAGTTACTTGATGTGGAATAGGGTTCCATGTAGTCATGGCTCTATGTAGTACTGTGTGCCTCCCATAGTCTGTTCTGGACTTGGGGACTGTGAAGAGACCTCTTGTGGCATGTCTTGTGGGGTATGCATGGGTGTCTGAGCTGTGTGCCAGTAGTTCAAACAGACAGCTCGGTGCATTCAACATGTCAATACCTCTCACAAATACAAGTCGTGATGAAGTTAATCTCTCCTCCACTTTGAGCCAGGAGAGATTGACATGCATATTATTAATATCAGTTCTCTGTGTACATCCAAAGGCCAGCCGTGCTGCCCTGTTCTGAGCCAATTGCAATTTTCCTAAGTCCTTTTTTGTGGCACCTGACCACACTACTGAACAGTAGTCAAGGTGCGACAAAACCAGGGCTTGTAGGACCTGCCTTGATAGTGTTGTTAAGAAGGCAGAGCATCGCTTTATTATAGACAGACTTCTCCCCATCTTAGCTACTACTGCATCAATATGTTTTGACCATGACAGTTTACAGGGGTTACTCCAAGCAGTTTAGTCATCTCAACTTGCTCAATTGAGGTTTAGGGTTTAGTGAGTGTTTTGTTCCAAATACAAGGCTTTTAGTTTTATAAATATTTAGGGCTAACTTATTCCTTGCCACCCACTCTGAAACTAACAGCAGCTCTTTGTTAAGTGCTGCAGTCATTTCAGTCACTGTAGTAGCTGACGTGTATAGTGTTGAGTCATCCACATACATAGACACTCTGGCATACTCAAAGTCAGCGGCATGTCGTAAAAATTGAAAAAAGCAAGGGGCCTAAACAGCTACCGTGGGAAATTCCTGATTCTAACTGGATTATATTTGAGAGGCTTCCATTAAAGAACACCCTCTGTGTTCTGTTAGACAGGTAACTCTTTATCCACATTATAGCAGGGGGTGTAAAGCCATAACACATACGTTTTTACAGCAGCAGACTATGATCGATAATGCCAAAAGCTGCACTGAAGTCTAACAAGACAGCCCCCACAATCATTTTATCATCAATTTATCTCAGCCAATCATCAGTCACAAGTGCTGTGCCTGTTGAGTGTCCTTCCCTATAAGCATGTTGACATTCTGTTGTCAATTTGTTTACTGTAAAATAGCATTGTATCTGGTCAAACACATTTTTTTCCAGAAGTTTACTAAGGGTTGGTAACAGACAGATTGGTCGCTATTTGAGCCAGTGAAGGGGGCTTTACTATTCTTGGGTAGCGGAATGACTTTAGCTTCCCATTAGGCCTGAGGGCACACACTCTCTAGTAGGCTTAAATTGAAGATGTGGCAAATAGGAGTGGCAATGTCGTCTGCTATTATCCTCCAGATTGTCAAACCCAGGTGGCTTGTCATTGTTGATAGACAACAATATTTTTTTCATCTCCTCCACATTGACTTTACGGAATTCAAAAGTACAAATCTTGTCCTTCATAATTTGGTCCGATATACTTGGATGTGTAGGGTCAGCATTTGTTGCTGGCATGTCATCTCTAAGTTTGCTTCTCTTGCCAATGAAAAAGTCATTAAAGTAGTTTGCAATATCAGTGGGCTTTGTGATGAATGAGACTCTGATCAATGAATAAAGGGGACGAGTTGGCTTTTTTTCCCAAAATGTAATTCAAGGTGCCCCAAAGCTTTTTTACTATCATTCTTTATATAATTTTTCTTTGTTTCATAGTGTAGTTTCTTTTTATTTTTATTTGATGTATATGGGCCTGAGGTCGCACACTTTGTGTGTTGTGCAATCTGTTATGAATGTATTGTAATGTTTTTAAAATTGTACAACTGCCTTAATTTCGCCGGACCCCAGGAAGAGTAGCTGTTTCCTTGGCAGGAACTAATGGGGATCCATAATAAATACAAATACCAATAGGGGGAGCAGCATGACCATTGAGGGGGTGTGAGAACCAAGTGAAATAAAAACAATAAAAATTACAATAAAAAAATGTATTATATACATATTAACAACTGCAACAGTCATGACTGTCATTGGGGTGGGGGCAGAGTAAAAGTAATTTGGGGGGAGGGGGATGTCCATAGAGGGGAGCAGCATGTAAGGTAAGTGACCGTTGAGGGGGTGTGGGGGGGAAATGTTCATAGCAGGAGTAGCAGTGGGAAGGGGGAGCGGATGGCTGACTAGTAGTGGCTATTCAGCAGCCTGATGGTCTGGGGGTAGAAACTATTGGCCAGTCTTCCAGTTTTTGCCATGATGCTCCTGTGCTGCCCGCGTCTGAGTAATGGAAGTGGGGAGAACAGGGCATGGGGTTCGGGTGGCTGGGGTCCCTAATGATCTTGGTGAACTTCCTGTGACACCTGGTGTTGTAGGTGTCCTGTAGGGCAGGCAGTGTGCAGCCATTGGTGTGCTCAGCTGCATGCGTCACCCTCTGAATAGCCTTTATTTGCTAATGTTGAGGGAGAGGTTGTTTACCTGGCACCACGCCGTCAGAGTGCTTACCTCCTCCCTGTAGGCCGTCTTGTCGTTGTTGGTAATAAGGCCTATTACTGTCGTGTTGTCTGCGAACTTAATGGTGGAGTTGGAACTGTGTGAGGCCACACAGTCGTGGGTATACAGGGAATACAGGAGGTGACTGAGGACGCACCCTTGTGGGGCCCCAGTGTTGAGAATCAGTGTCGAGGAGGTAATGCTGCCTACCTTCACCACCTCGGGGCGGCCCGTCAGGAAGTCCAGAACCCAGTTGCTTGACGGTTCAGGATGGTTGAAGGAGCTTGATGGTTCTGAGAGTCCAGAGATCGGGGGTAGAAGATATGGATGGGAAATGTCTGAGCTGAGATGGGAATCAAGGTGTCACGGAAGTAGGAAGTGCAGTCCTCTTACAGCATTGATGATGGGGTAATCATGAGCTTGGATCTTGTAGTTTGGAGAATTATGGAGGAAGATGGTTCTTGTGTAGCATTGTTCGGATATGGAAACAAAGTGTGGAGTCGGTTGTATGATGGCTTTTTGTCCTGATCTTGAGTTCACGGGCAGCATACCTTGGTCTGCAGAGGGCCTGACAGGTTGAAGTTTGGTAGGAAATGGTTCTGTACTTATAGACCCGTTGTGCAGGCGTGTATTCCAAACAAAACAACAACTGTACAAGTGTGCTTGCCCTAGTTCCTCAATGAGCACAGCTAGGGGAGTTTAAAAAATGACCTTTTAAAAGTGCATTGAAATTACTTAGAAACTGTGCACACATTGGAGAGGAGAGTGGCCACTTGGAGACACCAGTTAGTCATTTCACTCAAACCCTTGTATTTCTTTTTTAATGTTGCACCTGCCACACATTTACTAGAAATATACAGTGCCTTCGGGAAAGTATTCAGACCCCTTGACTTTTTCCACATTTTGTTACGTTACAGCCTTATTCTAAAATGTATACAAAACATTTTTTTCCCTTAGCAATCTACATACAATACCCCATAATAACAAAGCGAAAACATATATATATATTTTTTTGCAAGTTTATTAAAAATAAAAAACATAAATACATAAGTATTCAGACCCTTTGCTATGAGACTCGAAATTTAGCTCAGGTGCATCCTGTTTTCATTGATCGTCCTTGAGATGTTTCTACAACTTGACTGGAGTCCACCTGTGGTAAATTCATTTGATTGAACATAATTTGGAAAGGCACACACCTGTCTATATAAGGTCCCACAGTTGACAGTGCATGTCAGAGAAAAAACCAAGCCATGAGGTCAAAGGAATTGTCCGTAGAGCTCAGAGACAGGATTGTGTCGAGGTACAGATCTGGGGAAGGGTACCAACAAATGTCTGCAGCATTGAAGGTTCCCAAGAACACAGTGGTCTCCATCATTTTTAAATGGAAGAAGTTTCGAACCACCAAGACTTTTCCAAGAGCTGGCTGAGCAATCGGGGAGAATGGCCTTAGTCAGGTAGGTGACCAAGAACCCGATGGTCACTCTGACAGAGCTCTAGAGTTCCTCTGTGGAGATGGGAGAACCTTCCAGAAGGACAACCATCTCTGCAGGACTCCACCAATCAGGCCTTAATGGTAGAGTGGCCAGACAGAAGCCACTCCTCAGTATAAGACACATGACAGCCCGCTTGGAGTTTGCCAAAAGGCACCTAAAGACTCTCTGACCATGAGAAACAACATTCTCTGGTCTGAAGCATGGTGGTGGCAGCATCATGCTGTTACAATGTTTTTCAGTGGTAGGGACTGGGAGACTATTCAGGATCGAGGCAAAGATGAACATATCAAAGTATGGAGAGATCCTTGACGAAAACCTGCTCCAGAGCACTCAGGACCTCAGACTGGGGCGAAGGTTCACCTCCCAACAGGACAACAGCCCTAAGCACACAGCCAAGACAACGCAGGAGTGGCTTCAGGACAAGTCTCTGAATGTCCTTGAGTGGCCCAGCCAGAGCCCGGACTTGAACCTGATCGAACAACTCTGGAGAGACCTGAAAATAGCTGTGCAGCAACGCTCCCCATCCAACCTGACAGAGCTTGAGAGGATATGCAGAGAAGAATGGGAGAAACCCCCCAAATACAGGGTTGCCAAGCTTGTAGCGTCATAACCAAGAAGACTCGAGGCAGTAATCGCTGCCAAAGGTGCTTCAACAGTACTGAGTAAAGGGTCTGAATACTTCTGTATAAATGATATTTCAGTTTTTATATTTAATACATTTGCGAACATTTCTAAACTGTTTTTGCTTTGTTATTATGGGTTATTGTCTGTAGGTTGATGAGGAAGAAAATAATTTTAAAACATTTAAAAATAAGTCAAAATGGAAAATATGGAAAAAGTCAAGGGGTCTGAATACTTTCGAATGCAATGTATATAAAAAAAATCTTTTACTGAATGTATCCAGAGTAGTTTCAGATTTTGTTATCAACAAATGCGGTGAAAAGTACAGTAAATGTAAAATGCACATACAAATCAACATTGTAATGTTTGGATTCATTCTCGTGTCAGGTGAACTGTTGTGTCCTCAACTTTGGTATAATAACTGTCCCTTTTTTTTAAATTGCTACCATGCTTTTCATATTTCTTCTGTAAGAAACATTTAAATGTAGTCTTATCGTCTAAATGTTGTCTTATCCATACAGGACAACATGAACACCATACAGGCTAAGTTGCATAGAAGGCCCTTGAATGGTTGCTGTGCTTGGTTGAGAAGTTGAGTGGCGGAAGGTAGCGTAGGAGACTTTTGATCAATAATGTGGAAGTTCGGTATGTAGAAGCGATTACTTGTGAAGCGGGCCAAAACGTATGGTTTTTGGCTAAGAGGGATGGAGGCAGACTGATACAGTAGACCGGTGCTCACGTGGTGGATGCAGGTAAGGATCCAGGAGGTATTATAGATGATGTCGCTGAAGATCCCCTAAAAATCTAGGATGCAAGCAACAGGCCCAGGCGGCTGGTGAGGCTGGCGTCGAACGCCGACAAGGCATGTTTCCAGGAAAATGCGCTGGTGCGTTCGGGGAAGCAGGTCCTTGGATATTCGGAAAACATGGCTTGGCAGAGAGGAAATGTCAGGAAGCCAGGTAGCCAACGATATGAGAGAAATGAGGGAGATATTGTCCTGGATGGACAATAAAGTTATATTCTATTCTATTCCACAGGTCTGTGTTTATTATACTTTACTCTAAACAGAGGTAAGGTAAACTACTGTAGGATCCGTAGTAATTTTAGTAATTCTTATTAGGATCCCCATTAGCTAACGCCGTAACGCTAGCTAATCTTCCTGGGGTCCAACACCAATTAATAAGACATTGCAAACAATTACAAATCAAGACTTCACAAACATTCAACAAGTAGGCAATACAGACAATTAAAATACCTGACAGGAAATATATTTAACATTCAGTTGATGCTTTCTATTTCCTGTCCAGTCATATGGTCTATCGCATTAAATGTTCTTACATTTTTTTTCTTGAAGGTGGATTTACTTTTTGGCTGAGAAATATGGATTGGTAAAGAGTTCCATTCAGCTATAGCTCTATATAAAATGTAGATTTAAGGCGATTTGTCCTTGGCTTGGGTTGTCTTAGCTGCCCTGAATTTGCCTGTCTGGTTTGGTGGTTATGCGTGTCGCTAGTATGTACTAATTGGACTGAAAAATACTGTGGTTTTTTGAAAAATATAACATTCCTAAAGAAAATCAGAAGACTGGATAGTAATTTGTTTTCAACGTGAAGCCATGAGAGATGCTGATTTGGATAATATTCATATGGATAGAGCAATGAAGAGCTAATCTGGAGCTGGAGCTTTTTATATCTTCCTTTGCTGCAGATGACACTATAACTGGACAGTACTCTAAGTGTGATAAGACATCCGAAAGAGCCAAGAACATTCTTTTCTACCTCTTCCCTTTCTACTTGGTGGAATTCGAACATGCATTGCCTCTCCTTCATGATGCAATCTTTTATAAGAGAATATGACATGGAGCCATCAGTTGGAATCATCAGCATTCCTCAACTTGTCCACCTTGCCTGTAAAATATTAATAAAAAATTCTTTAGGGATCTGTGGACCTGCGACAACATCCGGTGAAATTTCAGAGAACCAAATTCAAATAAAAAAATCGTAATATTAAACATTCATGGAAATACAAGTGTGTTACAGCATTCAAAAGCTTAGAATCTTGGTAATCTAACTGCGTTGTCAGATTTCAAAAAGGCTTTAAGGCGAAAGCAGAACATTCGATTATCTGAGGACAGCGCCCCACAACAACATATTAGTCAAACCAGCACAGGCATTACAAAATCAAATATAGCGATAAAATAAATCACTTAACTTTGAAGATCTTCCTCTGTTTGCAATTACAAGGGTCCCAGGAACACAAAGAGAGGTCGTTTTGTTCGATAAAGTCCTTCTTTATGTCCCAAAAAGTCTGTTTAGTTGGCGCCATGGAGTTCTGTAATCCAGTCGTTCAACATACAGACAAAGAAATCCCAAAAGTACCGGTAAAGTTCGTCCAAACAAGTCAAACGATGTTTCTAATTAATCCTCAAGTTGTCAAATATCTAAATAAATGCTAATATTTCAGACGGAAAATAGTCTGTTCAATAGGAAAGAAAAATAACGAGGAGCCATTCACTCGCGCAAAACAGTAGTGTCCATTTCAACAGCCACTTGAAGAACTTCAATTTCTTGTTTGTTTTTCAAAAAACAAGCCTGAAACCATGTCTAAAGACTGTTGACATCTAGTGGAAGCCATAGGAACTGCAGTCTGGGAGCTAATTCCCTCTGTAGTCAATAGCAAGTCAATGGAAAAACTGTGACATCAAAAAATTACATTTTCCGGATGGATTTTCCTCTGGTTTTTGCCTGCCTTATCAGTTCTGTTATACTCACAGACATTATTTTAACAGTTTTAGAAACGTCAGAGTGTTTTCTATCCAATACTAACAATTATATGCATATCCTAGCTTCTGGGCCTGAGTAACAGGCAGTTTACTTTGGGCACGTCAGACTCTCCGTACTTCCGAACACTGCCCCCTAGAGGTTAAAAGTAGTTTGCGGTGTCGTGTGGTTTTGTAATAAATATACCCTCTGATTCAACAAAAGAGGCGGACATGTTCGAATTCCTACCCACAATAGCGTTCAACGTTCTCCACAGTTTTTTTCACATCACCTTTTACTTAATACATTTTGTGCTGATAGAATCCTTTCTTCTTTCCTTTGTTTATCTTGGTCACAAGATTTTTTTATTTATAATATCTTTGCTTAACAGAGTGCAAGATTTATCTGCTACTTTTTTGTCATCATAACGTTGAATCATTACATTTCTCAGTTTATCATCAATCCAAAGGGCACCGTTTGACCTCACAGTGCATTTTCTTAAAGGGGCCTGCAAATCAGCTATTCTCATAAATAATTTCATAAACAAACTTAGTGACATTTCAGGATCATCCTTACTACACACTTCTAACCATTGCACATTCTAAATCTCATCCACAAATGAGTCCTGATTGAACCCTCTGTAGGACCTGCGGTAAATTATTTTAGGGCCAGCCTTTGGTATTTTAGTTTTCATAGTGAGTGCAACCAAGTTATGATCACTGTAACCTAGTGCCACTGAAATAGCTTTAGAACAACGTTCAGCCATGTTAGTAAAAATGTGATCCATACAAGTTGATTGTCACGTCCTGGCCATAGGTAGCCCTTTTGGCTGCTCATTTGTGTTTTGGTCAGGACGTGATCAGGGGTGTTTTGGTCTATGTTTTGTATTTCTATGTTGGTTGGTTTGGGTTCCCAATTAGAGGCAGCTGTTAGTCGTTGTCTCTAATTGGGAATCCTATTTAGGTTGTTTAGTNCCCCACCTTGTTGTGGGATATTATACTTAGGTTTGTAGTTATGTGTACCTGTGTGTGCGCGCCATACCTGTGTTACGGTCGTTGTGTTCTTTCTTTTGTTTTGGTGAGTTGCATTTAAATAAATATGTTTCACTCAACCCTGCACGCTGAGCCTTGGTCCAATTCTGTCGACGACCGTGACAGAATATCCCACCACACCAGGACCAAGCAGCGTGCAACCGTAGGGGAACCCTGGAGCCAGGAGGGGGAGTATCGCCGTCCCAGGGAGGAGTTGGAGGCAGCGATGGCAGAGCGGCTCTTCTATGAGCGGAAGTACGAGGGAACACGGCTGGCGAGGAAGCCCGAGAGGCAGCCCCCAAATTTTTTATGGGGGGGCACACGGGGAGGTTGGCTGAGCCAGGTTGGAGACCTGGACCAACCCCCCGTGCTTACCAGAGGGAGCATCGCACTGGTAAGGCACCATGTGAGGGGGTGAAGCGCACGGTGTCACCAGTGCGTGTTCACAGCCCGGTGCGCGACATGCCAGCTTCCCGCATCTGTCGAGCTAGGGGGAGTGTGCAGCCTAGAAGGAGGGTGTCGGCTCAGCGCTCCTGGTCTCCGGTGCGCCTCCTTGGACCAGGATATCCTGCGCCGGCTCTGCGCACTGTGTCTCCAGTGCGCGCCCACAGCCCGGTGCGCAACATTCCAGCTCCCCGCATCTGTCAGGCTAGGGTGAGCGACCAGCCTGGAAGGAGGGTGTCGGCTCAGCGCTCCTGGTCTCCAGGTGCGCCTCCTTGGACCAAGATATCCTGCGCCGGCTCTGCGCACTGTATCTCCGGTGCGTCTCCACAGCCCAGTACGGCCTGTTCCTGCTCCACGCACCAGGCTCCCTGTGCGTCTTCAGAGCCCGGCACGACCTGTTCCTGCTCCACGTACCAGGCTCCCTGTGCGTCTTCAGAGCCCGGCACGGCCTGTTCCCGCTCCACGCATCAGGTCCCCTGTGCGCCTTCAGAGCCCGGCACGGCCTGTCCCTGCTCCACGCATCAGGTCCCCTGTGCGCATCGAGAGCCCGGCACGGTCTGTCCCTGCTCCACGCACCAGGCTCCCTGTGCGTCTTCAGAGCCCGGCACGACCTGTCCCTGCTCCACGTACCAGGCTCCCTGTGCGCCTTCAGAGCCCGGCACGGCCTGTCCCTGCTCCACGCATCAGGTCCCCTGTGCGCATCGAGAGCCAGGCACGTCCTGTCCCTGCTCCACGCATCAGGTCCCCTGTGCGCCTTCAGAGCCCGGCACGGCCTGTCCCTGCTCCACGCACCAGGTCCCCTGTGCGCCTTCAGAGCCCGGCACGGCCTGTCCCTGCTCCACGCATCAGGTCCCCTGTGCGCATCGAGAGCCAGGCACGTCCTGTCCCTGCTCCACGCATCAGGTCCCCTGTGCGCCTTCAGAGCCCGGCACGGCCTGTCCCTGCTCCACGCACCAGGTCCCCTGTGCGCCTTCAGAGCCCGGCACGTCCTGTCCCTGCTCCACGCATCAGGTCCCTTGTGCGCATCGAGAGCCCGGCACGTCCTGTCCCTGCTCCACGCACCAGGTCCCCTGTGCACCTTCAGAGCCCGGCACGTCCTGTCCCTGCTCCACGCATCAGGTCCCCTGTGCGCATCGAGAGCCCGGCACGTCCTGTCCCTGCTCCACGCACCAGGTCCCCTGTGCGCCTTCAGAGCCCGGGACTTCCTGTCCCTGCTCCACGCATCAGGTCCCCCTTAAGCCCTTTGGAAGTATGCTTGAGATCATTGTCCATTTGCGACCAAGCTTTAACTTCCTGACTGATGTCTTGAGATGTTGCTTCAATATATCCACATAATTTTCCTTTCTCATGATGCCATCTGTTTTGTGAAGTGCACCAGTCCCTCCTGCAGCAACATGATGCTGCCACCCCTGTGCTTCACGGTTGGGATGGTGTTCTTCGGCTTGCAAGCCTCCACCTTTTTCCTCCAAACATATTGATGGTCATTATGGCCTAACAGTTCTATTTTTGTTTCATCAGACCAGAGGACATTTCTCCAAAATGTACGATCTTTGTCCCCATGTGCAGTTGCAAACCGTAGTCTGGCTTTTTTATGGTGGTTTTGGAGCAGTGGCTTCTTCCTTGCTGAGCGGCCTTTCAGGTTATGTTGATATAGGATTTGTTTTACTGTGGATATAGATACTTTTGTACCTGTTTCCTCGTGCATCTTCACAAGGTCCTTTGCTGTTGTTCTGGGATTGATTTCCACTTTTGGCACCAAAATACGTTTATCTCTAGGAGACTGAACACGTCTCCTTCCTGAGCGGTATGACGGCTACGTGGTCCCATGCTGTTTATACTTGCATACTATTGTTTGTACAGATGAACGTGGTACCTTCAGGCATTTGGAAATGGCTCCCAAAGATGAACCAGACTTGTGGAGGTCTCCAATATTTTTCTGAGGTCTTGGCTGATTTCTTTAGATTTTCCCATGATGTCAAGCAAAGAGGCACTGAGTTTGAAGGTAGGCCTTGAAATACATCCACAGGTACACCTCCAATTGATTCAAATGATGTCAATTAGCCTATCAGAAGCTTCTAAAGCCATAATTTTCTGGAATTTTCCAAGCTGTTTAAAAGCACAATCAACTTAGTGTATGTAAACTTCTGACCCACTGGAATTGTGATACATTGAATTATAAGTGAAACTTTTATTAGCTAACTAGGTATTGTGTTGTTGTAATGGCAATGCAGGTATGGGACAATGAAAACAATAACTTCACATTCAACTACAGACAGTGTTTAACCTTATAATATGCTACGGTGTTACAGTTATAAATGTTTGGAACCACATCTATATCTCTGTCTTTGGGAACAATGTGGTTTGGGTGGGGTTGGCTACAGGTTGGGCTGACAGGTGAACAGAGCAGTGGAATGTGTAAATAGTTTTAAAAGTCTATTCACTAACGATCTGAGAAAAACACACCCACTCACTGTAAGCATTTCACTGTTAGTCTACACCTGCTGCTTACGGAGCATGCGACAAATGACATTTGATTTGATTTGAAGTAGCCCAGACTACAACAACATGCTGAAATGATGATGTACAGATCTGACCCACAAGAGTTTCAGGTCTATCTCATGTTAAACACTCAGAATGTATAATTTAAAGATCAGTCATGTTGGGGAATGAAAAACAACAATGGAAAGCATTGATGTTGACAAATCAGCTTTGTCTTATCAATAATAAGATAAATAAGACAACAGATAAGATCGGAATGAAAAACAAACATTACTAACACCAAAGTCAACGCCAATGAATTGCACAAAGATTTAACGTTATTGTTGTTTTGGACTTTGCACCTATCATATTATTGATTATAAACTGAGTGGTTCTAGCTCTGAACGCTGATTGGCTGACAGCCGTGGTATATCAGACCGTATACCACGGGTATGACAAAACATGTATTTTAACTGCTCTAATTACGTTGGTAACCAGTTTATAACAGCAATAAGGCAACTCAGGGGTTTGTGGTATATGGCCAATATACCACGGCAAAGGGCTGCGATGCATCGGTCCTAAGATCAGCCCTTGGCCATATACCACACCCCCTCGTGCCTTATTGATTACATTTCACATGAAATTACATATAAGTTTGAATCAAAATGTTAAACATTAGGGTTGCCCAACTTTCTATGCATTAACTCTACATCAGAATATTTGGAGATATGAACAAATGAACGACACAGAATGAATGAATTCGCAAGTGAAGACACACGCACATACACATGCACACACATACACACGCACACACATACACATACACACGCACATACACACACACACAAACACATACACACGCACAGACACACGCACACACACATACACATGCACGCACATACACACGCACACACACATACACAAACATACACACGCACACACACACGTTAACACGTCTTGTTGAACGAGTGGACACTTCAACATTCAACTCATGTGTGAATTCACATGTGAAAATGTGAATAAATGAAAACATATTTCTTGTTAGAATTGCCTCTGCCTTGTGTTTTCATGTCCCATTTATCCGGATTGATCATAGATCATCTCATCCAGAGAGCACCTGGACGCACCTGGATGATCATCAAGACTTTTGGAAGAATGTTCTATGGACAGATGTGTCAAAAGTATCACTTTTTGGACGACATGGTTCCTATTATGCCTGGTGAAAACCAAACACTGCATTCCACAGTAAGAACCTCATACCAAGAGTCAAGCATGGTGGTGGTAGTGTGATGGTTTGAGGATGCTTTGCTGCCTCAGGACCTGGACGACTTGCTTTAGTAGAAGGAACCATGAATTCTGCTCTGTATCAGAGAATTCTACAGGAGAATGTCAGGCCATCTGTCTGTGAGCTGAAGCTGAAGTGCAGCTGAGTTACTCAGCAAGACAATGATCCAAAATACACAATCAAGTCTACGTGAAAATGGCTAAAAAGCAACAAATTTGAAGTTTTGGATTGGCCTAGTCAAAGTCCAGATCTAATACCAATTGAGATGTTGTGGCAGGACTTGAAATGAGCATTTCATGCTTGAAAACCCACAAATGTTGCTGATTTAAAGCATTTCTGTATGCAAGAGTGGGACAAAATTTCTCCACATCGATGTGAGAGACAGATCAAGAACTACAGGAAGCATTTGGTTGCAGTCAGCATTGGGTTTGGGTTGCATATCTTTGTTAATTCAATTAATAAAATACATGTTTTTTTTACTCAGGTTCCCTTTATCTAATATTAGGTTTTGGTTGAAGACCTGATAACATTCAGTATCAAAAATATGCAAAATTAGAGAAATCAGAAAGGGGGGCGAATACTTTTTAACGGGACTGTATAGCCTAGCTCAGTGGTTCCCAAACTTTTTATAGTGCTGTACCCCTTCAAACATTCAACCTCCAGCGGGGTACCCCCTCTAGCACCAGGGTCAGCACACTCTCAAATTTTGTGTTTTGCCATCATTGTAAGCCTGCCACACAGTGTGAGTTTTTGTCACAACCCGGCTCGTGGGAAGTGACAAAGAGCTCTTATAGGACCAGGGCACAAATAATAATATAATAATAATCAATAATGTTCCTCTTTATTTAGCCAACTTACATAAAATTGTATTTGTTCATCGAAAATTGTGAGTAACTCACCACAGGTTAATGAGAAGGATGTGCTTCAAAGGATTCACATAACTTTGCAATGTTGGGTTGTATTGGAGAGAGTCTCAGTCTTAAATCATTTTCAACACACAGTCTGTGCCTGTATTTAGTTTTCATGCTAGTGAGGGCCGAGAATCCACTCTCACATAGGTACGTGGTTGCAAAGGGCATCAGTGTCTTAACAGCATGATTTGCCAAGGCAAGATACTCTGAGCGCAGCCCAATCCAGAAATCTGGCAGTGGCTTCTGATTAAATTAAATTGTTTGTTGCAATTTCAATGAGGCTCTCTTGTTCAGATATCGGTAGGTGGACCGAAGAAAGGGCATGAAAGGGATAACGAATCCAGTTGTTTGTGTCCTCCGTTTCGGAAAAGTACATGCATAATTTCGCACCCAACTCACAATGGTGGAAAGACCTGTGTGTTGTCCTTGTTAATGCAGACAGAGAAGAGCTCCAACTTCTTAATCATAGCCTCAATTTTGTCCCGCATGTTGTATAAAGTTGCGAGTCCCTGTAATCCTAGATTCAGATCATTCAGGCGGGAAAAAACATCACCCAGATAGGCCAGTCGTGTGAGAAACTCGTCATCATGCAAGCGGTCAGACAAGTGAAAATGATGGTCTGTAAAGAAAACTTTAAGCTCGTCTCTCAATTCAAAAACACGTGTCAATACTTTGCCCCTTGATAACCAGCGCACTTCTGTATGTTGTAAAAGCGTTACATGGTCGCTGCCCATATCATTGCATAGTGCAGCAAATACATGAGAGTTCAGGGGCCTTGCTTTAACAAAGTTAACCATTTTCACTGTTGTGTCAAAAACGTATTTCAAGCTGTCAGGAATTCCATTGGCAGCAAGAGCCTCTCGGTGGATGCTGCAGTATACCCAAGTGGTGTCAGGAGCAACTGCTTGCACACTCATTACCACTCCACTATGTCTCCCTGCCATGGCTTTGCGCCATCAGTACAGATACCAACACATCTTGACCACCAAAGTCCATTTGATGTCACAAAGCTGTCCAGTACTTCAAAAAATATCCTCTCCTGTTGTCCTGGTTTCCAGTGGTTTGCAGAAGAGGATGTCTTCCTTAATTGACCCCCCCATAAACATAACGGACATATACCAGGAGCTGTGCCAGGCCCGCCATGTCTGTTGATTCATCCAGCTGTAATGCATAGAATTCACTGGCTTGTATGCGAAGCAGTAATTGTTGAAACAAAACATGCCAATGTGAAAAATAAGCCACGGGAGCTTTTTGAGCGAGAATTAAGATGACTTTCGAGTAGTAAGACATGTATAAAAGCAACCGATACCATTAATGAGAAGGGGCTAGAAGCGTTTTATATGGTGAGCTACCCAGATTCACAACTGTCAGTGTCAATGCTAGCTGTGCCTACAACAAATGTAGAATTACTGATGCTAGCATTGGATGTGCTCGTGGAAGCAGAACAACTTGTGTCATCGACAGGTGCAGGTATAGTTCTGCTGGTAGTAGTAGTACTACCAGTAAAGCTGGTATGTGTCTCTATGGACTCGGGCCTTACTTTTTTAAAACTATTTATAAATTTTTTGAGCAAATGGAATGAGCAGCATCTACGTTTGGCTAATGTATACGGATTTCCCAAGAAAGAGTAACGGTTAATGTGATTGGATGTTAATTATTTGACTAGGCTACCTGTATTTGATATTGTGTTGTTATTTCGCTGAACACTAGGCGGTTTCATTTTATTTTTGGCAGTGAAACGAGGCTACTCAGCCGAGAAAAAAAACTCACCTAAATGTAGTCCCATTGGAAAATATAAATGGACAGTTTGAAAATGTGAAGAAATGTCTTGTTATATATATATATATAAAAAGTATAATATTAAAAAATAAATGTGAATCACATTTTTATTTGGCGAACCCCCTACGGCATACGCGTACCCCAGTTTGGGAATACCTGCAAACACCCGTAGTAGTGACTACAGCCTCTCCAGAAACAAGTGTTTAGGATCTGAACACCTTACTAAACTATTTTCTGGAAAGCTTTTTAAACGTGTCAAGGAATTTAGAATTTCAATGAGAACTTGTCACATTGTTTAGGCTGTAAAACACCAGAATGTTTTTTCGCTGTAACACTTTTCAAACACCTAAACACTGTTTATTAATCACAAGGTGTTTAGGTTTTAAACACTACTGTAGGGTAAGCAGTATTTCCATATTTCCCAGCATGCCTTTTGAGTGAATGTGAGAGATAATCCACCCATGACTGTGCTTGGTAGTGACAGAGACATGGTTGTTGTATTCATAATTATTTTGAAATCCATAACCAGCTAACTGCCTAAGGGAATGTGTTTAAATTAAACGTTAACCCTTTATGACCACATATTGTACAGTGCTTTCAGAAAAGTATTTAGACCCCTTGACTTTTTAAACATTTCCTTACATTACAGCCCTATTTGAAAATGTATTAAATATTGTTTTTCTCAATCTTCACACAATACCCCACAATGACAAAGCAAAATCGGGATTTTAGACATTTTGGTTAAATTATTAATATAAAAAAAATTAAACATACCATTTACATAAGTATTTAAGTACTCAAGCTCTGTCAGGTTGGACAGGGAGCGTCGTTGCACAGCTATTTTCAGGTCTCTCCAGAGATGTTCAATTGGGTTCAAGTAAGGGGCCCTGGCTGGGCCACTCAAGGACATTCAGAGACTTGTCCCGAAGCCACTCTTAAGTTGTCTTGACTTAGTGCTTAGGGTTGTTGTCCTGTTGGTAGGTGAACCTTCGGCCCAGTCTGGAGCAGGTTTTCGTCAAGGATCTCTCTGTACTTTGCTCCGTTTATCTTTCCCTTGATCCTGACTAGTCTCCCTGTTCCTGCCCTTAAAAAAACATTGCCACAGCAAGATGTTGCCACCACCATGCTTCGCTGTAGGGATGGTGCAAGGTCCTCCAGACGTGACGCTTGGCATTCAGGCCAAAGAGTTCAACCTTGGTTTCATCAGACCAAAGAATCTTGTTTGTCATGGTCTGAGAGTTCTTTAGGTGCCTTTCTGCAAACTCCAAGCAGGCTGTCATGTGCCTTTTACTGGGGAGTGGCATTCGTCTGGCCACTCTATCATAAAGACCTGATTGGTGGAGTGCTGCAGAGATGGTTGTCCTTGTGGAAGGTTCTCCCATCTCCACAGAGTAACTCTGTCAGAGTAACCATCGGGTTCTTGGTCACCTCCTTGACCAAGGCCCTCTCCCCCGATTGCTCAATTCCAGCTCTAGGAAGAGTGTTGGCTGTTCCAAACTTCTTCCATTTAAATTTTTTTATTTTACCTTTATTTTACTAGGCAAGTCAGTTAAGAACAAATTCTTATTTTCAATGACGGCCTAGGAAGAATGATGGGATGATGGATGATGGATAAATGTCTTGGAATGGCCTAGTCAAAGCCCAGACCTCAATCCAATTGAGAATCTGTGGTATGACTTAAAGATTGCTGTACACCAGTGGAACCCATCCAACATGAAGGAGCTGGAGCAGTTTTGCCTTGAAGAATGGGCAAAAATCCCAGTGGCTAGATGTGCCAAGCTTATAGAGAATTACCCTAAGAGACTTGCAGCTGTAATTGCTGCAAAAGGTGGCTCTACAATGTATTGGCTTTGGGGGGGTGAATAGTTATGATGCTCAAGTTTTCATTTTTTTTTTGTCTTATTCTGCACTCAGAATGACTGCTATGGTGTTAGACAAGACTTCATGAATTACATTGATGGAAGCTACAATCTATCTGCAATATTAAAACAGATTATCTAAAAATAATAGTAAAAAAATAAATAAAAAATACCCTATACCATCTATTTGTTAACAACCATCGCAGTAACGGATGGAGTATGTCCAACCCATTATAGATTGGATTAGTTGAGAACATGTTAAGTTATTTCTCTTTGTTTAGTATAAGATTAATTAATCAATCAATGTGTACATGTATGTGGAAACATAGATGTTTAAACAAACCAATTTAAAAATCGAACTGCAACCAAGCATGCTGGGTTTTTTACTCTGTGAGATGATGGGAAAGTGTACATTGGTGTTTAAAATCTGAACACTTAGGAGATATACCGGTAACTGAATAACAACCAGTACAAAATAAGAAAATACTATCTTGTTTCCATATCTTATCAATTCCATATCTTGAGTGAAAACATGTCAAGGCTGAGAATCGTGGCCTACGCTCCATCTACCGTGCCCCCTGTCTGATTCCAAATCCTGCTACAAACACACACACACACACACACACACACACACACACACACACTCAGGGTCACCTGCAAGTGTGTGTTTGTCTCCAGGTGAGGAGCCACTCCAGCGTGTCAGTCAACATCAGAGAGAGCGGTAGCAAAGTGACAGAGAGAGGTCAACCTACCAGGGATTAACAACCACTCTGTTAGATTAAGGGTCAGGATTCTGATTGTGTCCCAAATGGCTCCCTATTCCTATATAGTGCACTACTGTTGACCAGGACCTGGATGGACAATACAGTCCTATTCTATTCTACAGATCATTGTTGACTATGCTTTACTCTAAACAGAGGTATGGCAAACTACAGTAGGATCCATAGTAATGTCAATGCAGGTATGGGACAATGAAAACAAATCCTTTACATTCAACTACAGACAGTGTTTAACCCTGACAAGATGCTACAGTGTTACAGTAATGAGTGTTTGGAACCACATCTATATATTTGTCTTTGGGAACAAGGTGGTTTGGGTGGGGTTGGCTACAAGCCCTGGGCTGACAGGTGAACAGAGCAGTGGAATGTGTAAATCGTTTTAAAAGTCTATTCACTAAGGATCTGAGAAAAACACACCCACTCACTGTAAGCATTTCACTGTTAGTCTACACCTGCTGCTTACGGAGCATGCGACAAATAACATTTGATTTGATTTGAATTAGCCCAGACTACAACAACATGCTTAATGATGTAACCCAAAAGAGTTTCTCATGTTAGGCCACAAACCAGAGAGAGCAGTAAGCAGAGTGACAGAGAGAGGTCAACCTACCAGGGATTAATAACCACTGTTAGATTAAGGGTCAGGATTTTGAATGTGTCCCAAATAGCACCCCATTCCCTATATAGTGCACTACTGTTGACCAGGCCCTGTAGGGGAGAGAAGAGAAGAGGGGGGAAGGGGGAGAGGAGAAAAGAGGAGAGGGAGGGAGGCGGGGAGAAGAGGAGAGAAGAGGATAAGAGAGGAGATGAGAGAGGGGGAGAAGGAGAGGAAAGAAAGGGGAGCACCATCCCCTCCAGGACGTAGTGTTTACTCTGTAGGCAGCACCATCCCCTCCAGGACGTAGTGTTTACTCTGTAGGTAGCACCATCCCCTCCAGGACGTAGTGTTTACTCTGTAGGTAGCACCATCCCCTCCAGGACGTAGTGTTTACTCTGTAGGTAGCACCAACCCCTCAGGACGTAGTGTTTACTCTGTAGGTAGCACCATCCCCTCCACGATGTAAAGTGGCATTGTTTAAAGTGGCTAGTGATACATTTGTAGGTAGCACCATCACACGATGTCACAGGAAGGCCAAAAAGATCATCAAGGACAACAACCACCCGAGCCACTGCCTGTTCACCCCACTATCATCCAGAAGGCGAGGTCAGTACAGGTGCATCATAGCTGGGACAGAGAGACTGAAAGACAGCTTCTATCTCAAGGCCATCAGTCTGTTAAACAGCAATCACTAACATTGAGTGGCTGTTGCCAACATACTGACTCAAATCTCTAGCCACTTTAATAATAAAAAATTGGATGTAATAAATGTATCACTAGCCACTTTAAATAATGCCACTTTATATAATGTTTACATATCCTACATTACTCATCTCATATGTATATACGGTACTCTATACCATCTACTGCATCTTGGCTATGTTGTTCGGCCATCGTTCATCCATATATTTATATGTACATATTCTTATTCATTCCTTTACTCTTGTGTGTATAAGGTAGTTGTTGTGAAATTGTTAGATTACTTGTTAGATATTACTGCATGGTTGGAACTAGAAGCACAAGCATTTCGCTACACTCGCATTAACATCTGCTAACCATGTGTAAGTGACCAATACAATTTGATTTGATTTGCAGGCAGCACCAACATTATTTTACTGAGACTATGAGGCAAGAAAACTGTAATTACAAACCATCCTTCAACAGGGTGGTAGGTAGCCTAACGGTTAAGAGTTTTGGTCCAGTAATCAAAATGTTTCTGGTTCGAAAATTGGGTTGTGGGACGCTGTATCTACATCAGTGATGGGCTGATCCTATACTGCTGTCGACCAGGACTGCCAACCTGCATGCCTATTCCTTCGTCATGCACGAACATGGCTCTGTCGTCGCCCACGCATGATACCTAGGCCAAATACAATACACTGTGTGTGTGTGTGTGTGTGTGTGTTTGTGTTCGTGTGTTCTGCCCTAACAGCTCAGCCAGCCTCACCTTCTCTCCTAGAAGCCCTAAAGAAAGTTTACAAGAACATGGAAGACATCTTAAGGCATGCACCAATCATGAACAGTCTTGGGGCATGCGGGCACTGACAGGTACAACTCAATTTCAAACTTAGCATGCTACAAAATTATTTAATGAAGGATTAACCTTAATCTCTGCATGTAATGCCATGCAAAAACATACAGTACTGAGTTCAGCCTGGGAAACATGAATGAGAGGAGGGAAGGAGTAGGCTACACTACAGTAACAACATTCCAGGGTTCCTTGCAGTGAGTCACTGAGGGTTCTATGGACAGGATTGACACTGAGGGTTCTGTGGACAGGGTTGACACTGAGGGTTCTGTGGACAGGGTTGACACTGAGGGTTCTGTGGACAGGGTTGACACTGAGGGTTCTGTGGACAGGGTTGACACTGAGGGTTCTGTGGACAGGGTTGACACTGAGCAGGTAATATACTGGAGGAATGTGGTGGAGCTGGCTGATGCCTTGGGCTCTATAACAGGCTTTCTAAAAAAAAAACTACAGGGAAACAAATCAAGTTTAAATGAAAACGTAATCTATATTAAAACGGATGATTTACAGTAGGTAATATTACAAAACTACTAGACAATGGCTACAACACATGAAATGGACACACCTGTTCTGAAGTAAATACTAAATTAGCCTGTTTACTTGGAACATCATGTCAGACAATCTAATTAAATGGCAACTCTTTTAAACACCCAAAGTATGACAAACCTGTTCTGGGGTAAATCATGTCAAGTAATTCAGCCGTGTGAACTGTAACCTCTGAAGCGTCAATACAACCCCTGGTGCTAGGCAGAAAA
>QNTS01003007.1:135074-155101 GCA_003317085.1 Hucho hucho | reverse complement strand
GTGAAAAATGTTATAAATTGATTTGCATTTTAATGAGGGAAATAAGTATTTGACCCCTCTGCAAAACATGACTTAGTACTTGGTGGCAAAACCCTTGTTGGCAATCACAGAGGTCAGACGTTTCTTGTAGTTGGCCACCAGGTTTGCACACATCTCAGGAGGGATTTTGTCCCACTCCTCTTTGCAGATCTTCTCCAAGTCATTAAGGTTTCGAGGCTGACGTTTGGCAACTCGAACCTTCAGCTCCCTCCACAGATTTTCTATGGGATTAAGGTCTGGAGACTGGCTAGGCCACTCCAGGACCTTAATGTGCTTCTTCTTGAGCCACTCCTTTGTTGCCTTGGCCGTGTGTTTTGGGTCATTGTCATGCTGGAATACCCATCCACGACCCATTTTCAATGCCCTGGCTGAGGGAAGGAGGTTCTCACCCAAGATTTGACGGTACATGGCCCCGTCCATCGTCCCTTTGATGCGGTGAAGTTGTCCTGTCCCCTTAGCAGAAAAACACCCCCAAAGCATAATGTTTCCACCTCCATGTTTGACGGTGGGGATGGTGTTCTTGGGGTCATAGGCAGCATTCCTCCTCCTCCAAACACGGCGAGTTGAGTTGATGCCAAAGAGCTCCATTTTGGTCTCATCTGACCACAACACTTTCACCCAGTTGTCCTCTGAATCATTCAGATGTTCATTGGCAAACTTCAGACGGGCATGTATATGTGCTTTCTTGAGCAGGGGGACCTTGCGGGCGCTGCAGGATTTCAGTCCTTCACGGCGTAGTGTGTTACCAATTGTTTTCTTGGTGACTATGGTCCCAGCTGCCTTGAGATCATTGACAAGATCCTCCCGTGTAGTTCTGGGCTGATTCCTCACCGTTCTCATGATCATTGCAACTCCACGAGGTGAGATCTTGCATGGAGCCCCAGGCCGAGGGAGATTGACAGTTCTTTTGTGTTTCTTCCATTTGCGAATAATCGCACCAACTGTTGTCACCTTCTCACCAAGCTGCTTGGCGATGGTCTTGTAGCCCATTCCAGCCTTGTGTAGGTCTACAATCTTGTCCCTGACATCCTTGGAGAGCTCTTTGGTCTTGGCCATGGTGGAGAGTTTGGAATCTGATTGATTGATTGCTTCTGTGGACAGGTGTCTTTTATACAGGTAACAAGCTGAGATTAGGAGCACTCCCTTTAAGAGTGTGCTCCTAATCTCAACTCATTACCTGTATAAAAGACACCTGGGAGACAGAAATCTTTCTGATTGAGAGGGGGTCAAATACTTATTTCCCTCATTAAAATGCAAATCAATTTATAACATTTTTCACATGCGTTTTTCTGGATTTTTTTGTTGTTATTCTGTCTCTCACTGTTCAAATAAATCTACCATTAAAATTATAGACTGATCATTTTTTTGTCAGTGGGCAAACGTACAAAATCAGCAGAGGATCAAATACTTTTTTCCCCTCATTGTACATAGGCCTACACACGAACACTGTAATATGTGGGATTATTACCTGCGATGTTGAACAGAGCCTGTAGTCCAGAGGAACACATCCTGTTGACGGTGTAGACAGGGACAGTCTCTGGGAACTCACTAGGAAAGACATGCATTCCTGGTTAAAACCATTCAGTGCCATTCTATTTACCTGTGAGTCATATCTAACAGTATGGCAGACTCACCTGAGGAAGTGAGCCACTCTGGCCATGAGAGCACCTGCCCCAGGCTGCAGAACATTACCTAGAGGGCAGAAAAGCATTACTGCTAAAGTATACATTAAACATGAGTTCCAACATCATAGGAGTCTTCTATGGGGTAGGTAGCCATTGATTACTCACCCACACAGATGTCCCCCAGTCTCTCAGGTGACAGTCCCACATCTACCAGGACCGCTGTCATCACACAACTCAACAGCTCGTCTGGAGTGGTGTCCTGACAGACAGACAGACAGAACATTGAGTTACACATGGGTCATTCCACCTCACAAAGCAGAAGAGGATTTGACACCCACCATCTCAGATTGTTCTCAAATAGTTTCTGTAGTTAGAAACAGATACGATTAGCATTTCTGAAACATTATTTTGTTGAAAGATTACACTTTGAGAAATTAAGCTAATTTATTTCACCCAAATTGTTTATAGGATTCATATAATATTCAATAACTATAGTAGATAAAGTCTGATTTGGACCAAAATAACAATGATTAAGACATGGTCAGAAGCCACCAATGGACCCTCCAAACCCCACATTAAGCCCATCCCAACAGCCAGTACACAGTGTCAGTTCTCCATGTTTGACCAGTACTATAAAGCTGGAATGGGGAGCATTGTTAGTTCAACATACTGTATGTATTCTCAGTGAATTTGGTGATGGGTTTTTTCCCCTGTTCAGAGAAATTAGTAATTGAAGTGGTTAGGTTTATGTCCCATCGCCTTGTGCTGGGGACAATAAAAGGCCACTCTAAAATGTGCCGTTTTGTCACAACACAATGCCACAGATCTCAAGTTTTGAGAGAGTGTGAAATTGGCATGCTGACCGCAGGAATGTCCACCAGAGCTGTTGCCAGTGAATTTTAATGTTTATTCCTCTACCATGAGCCGCATCCAACGTAGTTTTACAGATTTTGGCAGTACGCCCAACCGGCCTTACAACCGCAGTCCACGTGTATGGCGTTGTGTGGGCGAGCGGTTTGCGGATGTCAACAGAGTGCCTCATGGTGGCGGCAGGGTTATGGTATGGGCAGGTATAAACAAACACAATTGCATTTTACCTCATGTTTCAGCATGATAATGCACGGCCCCATGTCGCAAGGATCTGTATACAATATCTGGAAGCTGAAAATGTCCCAGCTCTCCCATGGCCTGCATACTCACCAGGCATGCCACCCATTGAAGAGGGGGACAACATTCCACAGGCCACAATCAACAGCCTGATCATGAAAAGGAGATGTGACACGTCGCATGAGGCAAATGGTGGTTACACCAGACACTGACTGGTTTTCTGATCCAAGCCTCTACTTTTTTTGTATCCCAGTCATGTGAAATCCATAGATTAGTGCCTAATAAATTTACTTTTCCTTATATGCACTGTACCTCAGTAAAATTGTTGAAATTGTTGCATGTTGCGTTAAAATTTTTGTTCAGTATAATAAGGCTACAATGTTGTTTGGTTTATTATTTGAACAATCGCTGAGATTATACAGTGCCTTCTTCATATGTCACACCTGCCAAGTGGATATGTTATCTTGGCAAAGGAGAAATGCTCACTAACAGGGATGTAAACTAATTTGTGCAAAACATTTCAGAGAAATAAGCTTCTTGTGTGTATGGAACATTTCTGGGATCTTTTATTTCAGCTCATGAAACATGGGACCAACACTTTACATGTTGATGTTTATATTTTGTATTTTTGTTTAGAAGTAATAACTAGTGATTCCAGGTTGTTGGTAAAACAGTTGCGATATGTGCTTTTTCTCCATGACCAAAACATTTTTAAGCTGATATGGGAGTGAATACATTGGAGCTGCATATCAAACTGGGATAACGTTGTAAATTACACTGGCAAGTATTAGAAAAATTGCCAGGGCGTATTATTTCATTATAAATCAGATTATTTCACATGCCGATGTGGGAAGCTAACTTTAAAGTCACTTCAACTTCAAGATTGCCGTCTTGGTTTAGCTTGCCGTTAAATAAGCAGCCTATTTTGCCTCGATAACTAAATATAATCTCAGCGTCTGTTCACACAATTACCATTATGTAGCCTTGTTAGAATCCCCAAAAACATTTTGTTTAGAAGTGACAGTATTCTATTTTGAAACGTGAAAACAGATTGCCATGTGCTTCTTTTTCTATGTGACAAAAATATGATGATTCTTTTTTTTGCTGATATGGGAGTGAATACATTGAATCAACATATCAAATCAGGATAATGTTCTAGGTTACACTGGCAAGTAGAATAATATTTGCCAGGGCATATTATGTAATTATAAATCTGATTATTTCACATGGAGATATGGGAAGCAAAAAGGCTAGCTAGCTTGCAGTGTTAATCCAACTTGCTAGCTAGGGAAGACAAGGCAAAAAGAGAAACTCCTCTTTTGCTTCCACCGCAAATGAGCAGACAACAAGAAAACCTCTGTCGCCCCCTTGTGAATGTTGCTATATGGGAGTCTGGACCAGCAAGGTATCTCGTTACCAAAAAGTGTGTTTCTAAAAAGAAAATCTGACTCCACCCAGCGCACGCCCATAGATCTACGCATGTGAGGTTCGTAGCGGCTCTAAGCGTATTTGGTGTGCAAGAGAAGCAGAGATGAGAGAAAAACTTTACAGATGTCAACTAGATTGAAGCATTCATTCTATCGATTCATGACGTTCTGGTGAGCAAGGGTTTATTTAGTCTTCTAGGGCAACAAGTAATGACCGAAGAAAAGCTGCATGCATCTAATTATAGACAAGTTGACTAACAAATTGTCAGCCAAAATGTCAGAAATTATACGAAGAAACAAAAAGTGTTCCACTGTCTGACTGTACAGCACATTTTCTATATTAGCGGGTTATGGTCGGGTGTGGACCACATATAGTCAGCGGTTACAGATGGGTTATTAGCAATTTCAGGCGGGTGAACAAACAGCTGACCCGCACATCACTAGTTGCTACTTTCCAAATTATATTGGTGACTAGTTGCAGTGGTTGGTGACTAGTTGCAGAGGTTGGTGACTAGTTGCAGAGGTTGGTGACTAGTTGCAGAGGTTGGTGACTAGTTGCAGAGGTTGGTGACTAGTTGCAGAGGTTGGTGACTAGTTGCAGTGGTTGGTGACTAGTTGCAGTGGTTGGTGACTAGTTGCAGTAGTTGGTGCCTTAATGGTGCAGCTTGTTGTTGGTCCATAACATATGTCTTTTCTGTTTAGCCATGCATGAATTTCAACTTTGTCAATGTTTTCATCATCTGTAATTATGAAGTGCTTTGAAACGCAGGTCATGACACCACCATCCCAGACACCCTAGACCCACTCCAATTCAAATACCGCCCCAACAGATCTACAGATGACGCAATATCAATCGCACTCCACACTGCCATCTCCCACCTGGACAAGAGGGGAAATAACTATGTGAGAATGATGTTCTACAGCTCAGCGGTCAACAACATAGTCCACTCCAATCTCATCACCAAGCTTAGGACACTGGGTCTGAACACCACCCTCTACAACTGGATCCTGGACTTCCTAATGGGCCGACCCCAGGTGGTGAGGGTAGCCAAAAACACCTCTGCCACGCTGACCCTCAACACAGGGGCCCCTCAGGGCTGTGTGCTTAGTCCCCTCCTGTACTCCCTGTTCACCTACAACTGCGTGGCCACGCATGACTCCAATACCGTCATCAAGTTTGCTGATGACACAGCGGTGGTAGGCCTGATCAACAACGCTGATGAGTCAGAGACTTAGCAGTGAGCCAAGGAGCGGATTGTGGACTACAGGAAAAGGAAGGCAGAACACGCCCCAATCCACATCGACAGGGCTGTAGTGGAGCGGGTCAAGAGCTTCAACTTCCTTAGCATCCACAACACTAAGGACTTAACGACTGTGCGGGTGTGTGGACCATGTTAAGTGGGCACGACAGTGCCTCTTCCCCCTCAGAAGGCTGAAAATATTTGGCATGGACCCTCAGGCCCTCAAAACGTTTTACAGCTGTACCAGAGATCTTGACTGGCTGATTCACCGTTTGGTATGGCATTGCGCTACAGAGGGTGGTGCGGACAGCCCAGTACATCACTAGGACCGAGCTCCATACCATCCAAGATCGCTATCAGGCGGTGTCAGATGAAGGCCCCGAAAAATTGGATCAACAACATTGTAGTTACTCCACAATACTAACATAATGGACAGAGTGAAAAGAAAGACAGAATAACAAATATTCCAAAACATGCATCCTGTTTGCAACAAGGCACTAAAGTAATACTGCAAAAAATGGGGCAAAGAAATTAACTTTATGTCCTGAATACAAAGTGTTATGTTTGGGGCAAATCCAATACATCACTTTGTACCACTCTTCATCTTTTCAAGCATGGTGGTGGCTGCATCATGTTATGGGCTCATCATCAGCAAAGACTAGGGAGAAACAGAATGGCAAAATCCTAGAATAAAACCTGGTTCAGCCTGCTTTCCACCAGACACTGGGAGATGAATTAATCTTTCAGCAAAATAATAACCTTAAACACAAGACCAAATCCACACTGGAGTTGCTTCAATCTGATTCTAACATGTATTGACTCAGGGGTTTGAAAACTTATGTAAATGTAATATTTCTGTATTTCATTTTCAATACAGATCGCCAAAGCCCCATATACTACCCACCACTGCGACCTGTATGCTCTCGTCGGCTGGCCCTCGCTACATATTCGTCGCCAGACCCACTGGCTCCAGGTCATCTACACGTTTTTACTAGGTAAAGCTCCGCCTTATCTCAGCTCACTGGTCATCATAACAACACCCACCCGAGGCACGCGCTCCAGCAGGTATATATATATATCACTGGTCATCCCCAAAGCCAACACCTCCTTTGGCCGCCTTTCCTTCCAGTTCTCTGCTGCCAATGACTGGAACGAATTGCAAAAATCACTAACTTTAAGCTCCAACTGTCAGAGCAGCTCAGCTCACAGATTACTGCACCTGTACATAGCCCATCAGTAAATAGCCCATCCAACTACCTCATCCCCATACTGTTATTTATTTATTTTGCTCCTTTGCACCCCAGTATCTCTACTTGCACATTCATCTTCTGCACATCCATCACTCCAGTGTTTAATTGATATATTGTAATTACTTCGCCACTATGGCCTATTTTTATGGCCTTACCTCCCGTATCTTACTTCATTTGCACACACTGTACATGTACATAGACTTTTTCTATTGTATTATTGACTGTATCATTCACCATGGGAATGATTTATGTGCAACCGTCAAGTGCAGTCTTTTCCCATGATCTAAAGGCACTTTATCATTGAATTTAAATTTACATTTTTATGGTTAACCACATTACAATGATCGAGATACAAAGAGATATATATATTATGTTTATTTTTTTTAAGGATTTTGGAAATACTCCTGTGACCACATTTCATATCTGGTTTTGGTACCGCTGTTATAGGGTATTGTGTGTAGGTGGGTGAGATTTCTTAATTTTTTTATCCATTTTGAATTCAGGCTGTAACACAACAAAATGTGGAATAAGTCAGGAGTAGGAATACTTTATGAAGGCACTGTATGTGTAATGTAATGGAATTGAGTCATGATCAAGAGCTAATGCCGCGTTCAAAACCACTGGGAACTCAGGAAAATACGAGGTCAAATCATCACGTCAGGGATCTTCAGTCTGAGCTCTAGAAAGATTCCCGACTTGGATGACCGTTCAAATCGATTTTTCCCAGTCTGGGCTTTTTCCCAGTTGTTTTGAACGCGACGTTAGTCCTCCTTACCTTGAAAGATCCTTTTTTAGCTTTGCCGAAAGCAGTCCTCAGCCCGTGGACCACCACTATGTCATCTGGACTGGCGGATAAAGCACTACATTCTGCCCCGGAGACAATAGGATCACTGTGGGATTTGAACGTGTTCGGTCGCGATAAATGACCAAAAACTACCTTTACTCTGTGCATTGTGGTGGTAAAATAAGTAAGTAAACTGATACGCGAAGCTAAGCTATCTACAGATATGCAACCACAATCAAGCCCGTGCAATGCACAAACACTGTCTGTTCACAAGCGTCTACGCAGGAATGGTGAATTTGTTACGGTGCGGCTACAGTTCGCCTCTCGCAAACAATGGGAACGTCCGACATTTCAGACGAATTTAAAGGCCAGTCGAGGCTGGGTGATCTACAAATCACCTTGCATCAGAAATAACTTGTCAATGTCATTCGTAGATCAGTCAGTCATTGGCAGTTTTCCTACGATACATGACGGTGTTGATGCTCTCGAACACGGCCAACGTCTCTAGCCATTGAACTTTGGTTTCCACTAGTTATTACAAGTCCAAATTGGCTATACAATTCATGATAACAAAAATGTGCTTTTTGGTCTTAAATTGAGGTTAGGATTAGGCATAAGGTTCGCAGTGTGGTTAAGGTTAGGTATAAAGTTAAACGTTGATGCATTTTAAAAATAGAGGGGTTTCGACTTTGTGGCTGTGGTAACTAGTGACGACCCTGAACTTTGGCATATTTCCTTGTGATGATAAGCTACGGCAAATATGGAGGGACAAAATAGATGGGTCTAGTACCGTTTGCATTCTACTTTTGGGGAAGGACTGGAGTGCTCAGTAAACGTAATAAACCGCGTCAGTCCCAAATGTAAATGCGCATGTCCAATAATTTCTAGCATATTCAATAAATAAGGGGCGGCAGGTAGCCTAGTGGTTAGAGCGTAGGACTAGTAACCGAAAGGTTGCTGGATCGAATCCCGAGCTGACATGGTACAACATCTGTCCTGCTGCCCCTGAACAAGGCATTGTAAATAAGAATGTGTTCTTAACTGACTTGCCTAGTTAAATAAAGGTAAAAACATCTCAACTTGAATTCAAACGTTTGTGTCTCATGTCTCTACTCTGACTGGGGTCCCATGCATCCACCGAGGGGCAGTTTGTGGAGCCACTCCTCAAAGTGTCATAATGTCTTGATGCTCACTTTCTTGCAGACATCAGAGCCAGTGCTCTGAGGGGACAGTATTACCGTTCTGCTAGCAGCAGGATATCATGCTGCCAGCATGATCGCAGATTTATATATTTCTTTCTCTCAAAATAAGAGTCCCCCCTGCAAAGATATGCATGCTAAACTTGGGGAATATCAATTTATTTTAGCACTAGTGCAGTACAACTGTTTTTCACGTTGTGAATGCACAGAAAATGGTTAAAGACTCCAGCCACCCAAGCCATAGACTGTTCTCTCTGCTTCCGCATGGCAAGCGGTACCGGTGCATCAAGTCTGACACCAACAGGCTCCTGAACAGCTTCTACCGCCAAGACGTAAGACTGATAAATAGCTTTTTCCTGGATTCACCTGGTCAGTCTGTCATGGAAAGAGCAGGTGTCCTTAAAGCTTTGTCCACTCAGTATAAACATTCAAAAGGCATCACACCAAAGGACTAAGAAACGGACCTCTTTTATGGCAACAGCAGAGAAGTGCAATATTTTGATAAATATTTCTATAAAGCTTCCAGTGTGTTCAGGTCATGTGATCCAGCCATGTCTTCTGTGCTTCCTAATTGCAAGAGAACCCAGTGGTGCCCAAATGCTGGATCCATGATTAATCACAGAATTGTGCTTTTAGGGACAAAATGTAATGAATCATAACTATTTGGTATGGCATGAATAGACTTGGGGACTATTGTTTCTTGAAATACATTTCTGTGTAATAACTACGAAGTAGGTGAAAGGAATTTAATTACATTTGTCATTAATTTCAAAGTTAAAAGTTCCACAACCTTAACCTGGGACAGTCACACCATTGAACAATTGTCACGTTTGGTTCAAAATTGGAAGAATACAAATCATACACTGCATGAATCTACTCATTATCCAAGTTAAAAACAAAGCTTTTACTATTATATCACAATTTTAGTCAATTTAAGTTAAATAATATTTGTGTTTGCCATATTGGACAAGATAAGTCAGTTCAACTACCCAATATACAGTACATATCATATTGCACTTTTATATGAAATGACATTTAATGATACCTGTTAGATTCCCATGCTATAGAGATTGTACTGATCCAGACAGTGGCCCATGACCAGGAGCAGTATGTATGTACTGTTGGTAATGACTGACTGGGCTTTTGATTGGGGCTTGTTCAGAATGGAATCCTCCTATAGGATGACAAAGCCTCAAAACAGGTATCCTGTTGATCTTTTGTACATGTGTCATGTAGTTAGGCCTAATAAATCAAATGTCCAAGACCATGATGTGTCTTTCTTTCTTACATGTTGTTTGTTAGTATTAACAATAAGCCATTTTCTTTTAGGCTTCTACAGAAACCTCACTTTTTCAAAACTCTTTTTTTTTTTTATCATTTGAAAATACATTTAAACATCTAATTAAAATCTACTAGACCTAAAAGAAAACAATTACCTAAAAGTGTGTTAGTTAATTACAGTGTTACAAAAGCAACAGTTGTGTAACAGCTTAACTTCAGCCTGTGTGTTATAAAACCTGAAGCAGCCAGCGTCAGCCCAGAGATGTGTGGAGCTAGCCACAATAAGGATTAGCCACAGTAGTAGAATTTGCGGTTCACCTTCAAAATAATGTCTCATATTGAAACTGATCCAAACGGATACAACGAGTGGAATGATGCCATATTTGGACTAGATAATGATAAACAAATTTGGAATGTTATATAACTGATATGTTATAAAATACAAGAATTAATACATTTGACAAAGTGTAACAAAAACAGTTAAATTACACTGTGGAAACATTAAGGACACCTGCTCTTTCCATTACATAGATAGACTGACCAGGTGAATCCAGGTGAAAGCTATGATCCCTTATTGATGCCACTAGTTAAATCCCCTTCAATCAGTGTCGATGAAGGGGAGGAGACCGGTTAAAGAAGGATTTGTAAGACTTGAGACAATTGAGACATGGATTGGGTATGTGTGCCATTCAGAGGGTGAATGGGCAAGACAAAAGATTTTAGTGCCTTCTAACAGGGTATGGTAGTAGGTGCCAGTTGCACCGGTTTGGGCAAAGAACTGCAACACTGCTGGGTTTTTCACACTCAACAGTTTCCCGTTTGTGGAATGGTCCACCACCAAGATAAAGCAAAGCAGTGCGACAAAAACAACAACACAGAGTTACACATAAACAAACGTACAGTCAACAACACAAAAGAAAAATAAAATAGGAAGATCTATATACAGTGTGTGCAAATGTAGAAGAGTAGGGAGGTAAGGCAATAAATAGGCCAAAGAGGCGAAAATAATTACAATTTAGTATTAATAATGGAGTGATAGATGTGCAGATGATGATGTGCAAGTAGAGATACTGGGGTGCAAAAGAGCAAGAGGGTAAGTAATAATATGGGGATGAGGTAGTTGGGTGGGCAATTTACAGATTGGCTGTGTACAGGTACAGCTGTGTACAGGTTAAGCTGCTCTAACAGCTGATACTTAAAGTTAGAGAGGGAGATATAAGACTCCAGGTTCAGAGATGTTCGCAATTCGTTCCAGTCATTGGCAGCAGAAAACTGGAAGGAAAGGCGGCCAAAGGAAGTGTTGGCTTTGGGGATGACCAGCAAAATATACCTGCTGGAGCGCGTGCTACGGGTGGGTGTTGCTATGGTGACCAGTGAGCTGAGATAAGGCAGGGTTTTACCTAGCAAAGACTTATAGATGACCTGCAGCCAGTGGGTTTGGCGACAAATATGAAGCGAGGGCCAGACAACGAGAGCATACAGGTCGCAGTGGTGGGTAGTATATGGGGCTTTAGTGACAAAACGGATGGCACTGTGATAGACTGCATCCAATTTGCTGAGTAGAGTGTTGGAGGCTATTTTATAAATGACATCGCCAAAGTCAAGGATCGGTAGGATAGCCAGTTTTACGAGGGTATGTTTGGCAGCATGAGTGAAGGAGGCTTTGTTGTGAAATAGGAAGCCAATTCTAGATTTAATTTTGGATTGGAGATGTTTAATGTGAGTCTGGAAGGAGAGTTTACAATCTAACCAGACACCTAGGTATTTGTAGTTGTCCACATATTCTAAGTCAGAACCGTCCAGAGTAGTGATGCTGGACGGGCGGGTGGATGCGGGCAGCGATCGGTTGAAGAGCATACATTTAGTTTTACTTGCATTTAAAAGCAGTTGGAGGCCACGGAAGGAGAGTTGTAAGGCATTGAAGCTCGTTTGGAGGTTAGTTAGCACAGTGTCCAAAGAAGGGCCAGAAGTATACAGAATGGTGTCGTCTGCATAGAGGTGGATCAGAGAATCACCAGCAGCAAGAGCGACATCATTGATATATACAGAGACAAGAGTCGGCCCGAGAATTGAACCTTGTGGCACCCCCATAGAGACTGGTAGAGGTCCGGACAACAGGCCCTCCGATTTGACACACTGAACTCTGTCTGAGAAGTAGTTGGTGAACCATGTGAGGCAGTCATTTGAGAAACCAAGGCTGTTGAGTCTGCCGATAAGAATGAGGTGATTGACAGAGTTGAAAGCCTTGTGGGAAGCATTGGAGTCAACATGGGCCAGCAACCCTGTGGAACGCCTTTGACACCTTGTAGAGTCCATGCCCCGACGAATTGAGTCTGTTCTGATGCTAAAAGCGGGTACAACACAATATTAGGAAGGTGTTCCTAATGTTTGATATACTCTGTGTACGTACGTACGCCTTACCAATGGATTGGAGTATCAGCTTTCTCCGTGAGTACGGTTACATGCACACAATAATGTGATTATTGTGGATAGTCAGATTAATATAATAGTTTGTTTAAAACGTTTACATGTTTTGCAAGAAGAGCGATTTCCCTAATAATCCAGTTTACATGAAACATCTGAAATACCTGACGGGACTTTTGATACATGCAGAAAATCGCCAATGAAAATAACCGTTCTACCACAGTGACAATGTTATTTTTGGGAAGCATATTGATTCTGAGCTGGGACATTTAACGTGTGTATGTGGAAACTACAACTACGTTACATTTAGTTGTTCTGAACTCACTTCACACTAAAGAGGGAGGCTCTCGGCTGGTGCTGGAACATGCACAGATCAAAATACGCAGATTAAAGTGTTTACATGTCGTAATAATTTCAAATATTGCTCAGAAAACCAAGTGTTTTATTTGGCGTATGCTTACTTCGATTTGGACCTTACATCGATTAAGATAGTCATGTAAACATCTTACTCTGGTTATTGCACAATCTGCCTCCTGCTGTATTCAGTTTAATATCTAAATGTTACTGTGCATGTAAACGTACACAGTGACACCTACAGATTACAATTCCAAAGAGTCCACACAAATATTAGTGTCGTAGCTCTTATTGCAGGACTTTGACTGTGGGGAAATCACCTTCCCAGTCAGTCTATTGGGTGTATTGGACATTCATATTGGGCTCTACATATTGGGCTCTGCTTACCCTGTTTCATGCGTGCACAATCCAAAGTTATCAGCCTACTCAGTGACGCCCACAGAACACAACTGTGTAGAGTTTACATAAGAGCCATGACACTAATATTTGTGTAAACTCTTTTGAATTGTAATCTGTGGGTGTCACTGAGTAGGCTGATACCCCATTTCATGGGTGCCCACTCCACAGGTAAGGCTGTACAGTCCAATATGAATATCCAACACAAACCGTGTGTATGTAGCCAATTCAATTATGCAATCTAATACATCCAGTGGGATTGTAAATGTTTTTTTTTACTGTTTATCAAATTGATTACTTTTAGTGTTTCTTTTTAAGTTATATAATAACATTCCAAATTTGTTTAGCATTATCTAGCGCAAATATGGCATTATTCCACTATTTGTATTAATTTGGATCAGTTTCAAATCGGGGCGACTTTTATTTTGAAGGCAAGCCACACATTCCGCTGTCGTGGCTAGGTTGAGCCCAGTCAAGCCCAGCTGTGTTGCAGCCAGCAGCGGCTACACAACCACGTCGGGAGAGTAGTGCACTCAACACAATCTACTATCGAACAACATGTCTACCTCACGGACGGTCATATGTTTGCTGAGCAATGACTTGCGTCTTCACGACAATGAGGTAAGCTGATTCGGAATTGGATCAGAAAATGCGTCTAGTCGTCTTGGAACACATCGATCCCAAAATGTGCACGGCTGCCTCAGCCATGTTCAATGTGACACAACGTTGCACTTTCTCTTCACTAATGTGAAGTGTCTTTGGTTTTATCCTGCATCCTCTGATCCTTTTATTTCTTCTCATCTGACACCAGTAAACAGAAAATGAATGCAACAAAAATAATCTCCTTGTGGTATAATGGCGGTCCGCAAACAAACGTTATGCCGGTCAAACACTACACGATTTCGCCACGTTTTTTTGCGGTCCCAGACGAATAGACACGATCTAGTTGCCTGGGTCCCCAAACCGCTTGCCCGGGTCTAACCGAGCGTAGCAGCCGCAAAATAAAGGCCTGCAACTAGGGCTGAGGTCCAAAACACTTAAAAGACACACCCTCGTCCACTTACCCTCGTCTTACGCCCTTGGGGGGGGGGGGGGGATCTCCGTCACCACCTTGGCGGGTGGTCCAAATGATTAGCCGAGCAAGGGAAGTTTACAACGTCAGGCCCTCAGCCCTTGTTTTTAGTCGGCTTTGGGAGTGTACAATTATGTTCACTCCGGAGCCTGAAACTCCCCATCGTTTCATTCGCGACTCAGCAAATCCTTCCTCCCTCGCTCCTTTCCCTGCAAGTGTATACTCGTCAGACGTCATGATACATCATCAGAAGTGTCCACTTCATTTGAGGGCTGAGGGGATAGGGTGTGTCTTTGTTTTTAGTGTTTGGACTGAACCTAGATTCCCCCCCTACTGGTCTAGAGAGGAAGAACATGTCGGGGGTTCTCTTCTGAGCTCTTGAACCGACTCGGTAAACGTGGAGGAGTCAGGAGGGGGTTTTGCCAGAGTTTCTAAACCCAGAGGCTTAACAACTCGAGTCTTCTGGGAAAGCTGGCCAAACAGACCAGGGTTTGAGAAGTAAAGGGAGAAGTGAGAAATCCATTTTTTTGTTGTTAATTTTCTTGAAATCTAAAGGCACAACCTAGATTCAACCTCGTGAAACTGACATTTTTATTTTCATCAAAAACAACTTTATACTGAAGAAGTGCCTTTGATTTGACAAACCGCTTATAGCACAAGACCACGGTTCGATGACATGTTTCTGTCCATGAGCTTAGCTAGCCAACGTCGCCATGAGACATCGCCTACAAGTGTGATCGAGGATTTCTATTGGAGAAGCAGTTTTAGCCTGTCTTCATAGTATACTGTCTTGGGTGTAAAGTCCAAAAGCAGAAGTCCTGTCACAGGCCCTTTCTCCTTTTGGTCAGTGCTATCTGGGATCTCTACCTTAACCCTTACCATAACAATTTAAAATGTAAACTTCAATGGGGTAGGGACGTCCCAAGGATACCGGATAGCACGGACCATTTAAATTTCCCCTGAAAACCGGAACATCTGGTTATTGGGGACTCGGCAGCACTGAGGTATAATAAGAACCAACTGCGCACACAGGTAGCAGCGTGAACAGCGATGCCATCACAACACATTTAAGTGTGTGCCCTCAGGCCACTACTGTACTACCACATATCTACAACACAAAATCCATGTGTACATGTGTGTATAGTGCGTATGTTATCGTGTGTATGCATGTGTCTGTGTGTGTATGTGTCTCTTCACAGTCCTGGCTGTTCCATAAGGTGTATTTTTATCTGTTTTTTAAATCTGATGCTACTGCTTGCATCAGTTACTTGATGTGGAATAAAGTTCCATGTAGTCATGGCTCTATGTAGTACTGTGCGCCTCCCATAGTCTGTTCTGGACTTGGGGACTGTGAAGAGCCCTCTGGTGGCATGTCTTGTGGGGTATGCATGGGTGTCTGAGCTGTGTGCCAGTAGTTTAGACAGACAGCTCGGTGCATTCAACATGTCAATACCTCTCACAAATACAAGTAGTAATGAACAGTAGTCCAGGTGCGACAAAACTAGGGCCTGTAGGACCTGCCTTGTTGATAGTGTTGTTAAGAATGCAGAGCAGCACTTTATCATGGACAGACTTCTCCCCATCTTAGCTACTGTTGAATCAATATGTTTTGACCATGACAGTTTACAATCCAGGGTTACTCCAAGCAGTTTAGTCACCACAACTTGCTCAATTTCCACATAATTTAGTAGAGGTTAATGGTATAATGAATGATTTGTCCCAAATACAATGCTTTTAGTTTTTGAAATATTTAGGGCTAACTTATTCCTTGCCGCCCACTCTGAGACTGCAACACTCAACAAAGAGCTGCAGTTAGTCATTTCAGTCCCTGTAGTAGCTGACCTGTATAGTGTTGAGTCATCCACATACATCGACACACTGCTGTACTCCAAGCCAGTGGCATGTCGTTAGTAAACATTGAGAAAAGTAAGGGGCCTAGACAGCTGCCCTGGGGAATTCCTGATTCTACCTGGATTATGTTAGAGGCTTCCATTAAAGAACACCCTCTGTATTCTGTTAGACAGGTAACTCTTTATCCACAACATAGCAGGGGGTGTAAAGCCATAATGCATGTTTTTCCAGCAGCAGACTATGATCGATAATGTCAAAAGCCACAATGAAGTCTAACAAAACAGCCCCTGCAATCTTTTTATCATCAATTTCTCTCAGCCAATCATCAGTCGTGTGTAAGTGCTGTGATTGTTGAATGTCCTTCCCTATAAGCGTGCTGAAAGTCTGTCAGTTTGTTCACTGTAAAATAGCGTTGTATCTGGTCAAACACCATTTTTTTCCCCCCCCGAAGGTTTAATAAGGGTTGGTAACAGGCTGATTGGTTTGCTATTTGAGCCAGTAAAGGGGGGCTTTACTATTCTTAGGTAGCGGAATGACTTTTGCTTCCCTCCAGGCCTGAAGGCACACACTTTCTAGTAGGCTTATATTGAAGATATGGCAAAAAGGAGTGGCAATATTGTCCGCTATTATCCTCAGATCCAAGTTGTCAGACCCCGTTGGCGTGTCATTGTTGATAAACAATTTTGTTCACCTCTTCCACACATACTTTATCAAAAAATCATTAAAGTAGTTGGCAATATCAGTGGGTTTTGTGATGAATTTCTTAACCCATTTCTTAATGGGTGCATGCTTATTAGTAACTGGAATAAGTAGTTTCATAAATGTGTCAAGTGCAGCATGCTGTTTCATGAGCTGGAATAAAAGATCCCAGAAATGTTCCATACGCACAAAAAGCTTAGTTCCCTCAAATTTAGTGCAAGTGGGTTTATGTCCCTGTCAGGTGGATGCTCACTAACAGGTGTGGCATATCAAGAAGCTGATTAAACAGCATTATCATTATACAGGTGCACCTTGTGCTGGGGACAATAAAAGGCCACTCTAAAATATGCAGTTGTCACACAACACAATGCCACACATTTTGAGGTGGAGTGTGCAATTGGCATGCTCACTACAGGAATGTCCACTGGAGCTGTTGCCAGAGAATTGAATGTTCATTTCTCTACCATAAACCGCCGTCAACGTCGTTTTTAGAGAATTTGGCAGTTCTTCACCTGCGGGATCGTCTTGAGACCAGCCACCCAGACAGTTGATGAAACTGTGGGTTTCTACAACCGAAGAATCTCTGCACAAACAGTCAGAAACCGTCTCCGGGAAGCTCATTTGCGTGTTCTTCATCCTCAGCAGGGTCTTGACCTGACTGCAGTCCACAGTTGTAACTGATTTTCAGTGGGAAAATGCTCACCTTCAATGGCCACTGGCACGCTGGATAACTGTGCTCTTCACAGATGAATCCTGGTTTCAACTGTACCGGAGAGATGGCAGACAGCGTATATGGCGTTGTGTGGCCTAGTGGTTTGCTGACGTCAACGTTGTGAACAGAGTGCCCGGTTGTGGGGTTATGGTATGGGCTGCCATAAACTACGGACAATGAAAACAATTGCATTTTATCGATTTGAATGCACAGAGATACTGTGATGAGATCCTGAGGCTGTTGTCTTGCCATTCATCCGCCGCCATCACCTCATGTTTCAGCATGATAATGCATGGCCCCATGTCGCAAGGATCTGTACACAATTCCTGGTAGCTGCAAATGTACCAGTTCTTCCATGGCCTGCATACTCACCAGACATGTCACCCCATCGAGCATGTTCGGGATGCTCTGGATCGACACGTACCACAGAGTGTTCCAGTTCCTGCCAATATCCAGCAACTTCAGAGGGATAACATTCCATAGGCCACAATCAACAGCCTGATCAACTCTATGTGAAGGAGATGCCGTGCCGCATGAATGGTGGTCACACCAGATACTGACTGGTTTTCTGATCCACACCCCTACCTTTTTTTTAAGATATCTGTGACAAACAATGCAAATCTGTATTCCCAGTCATGTGAAATCCATAGATTTAGAGCCTAATACATTTTTTTCAATTGACTGATTTCCTTTATATGAACTGTAACTCAGTAAAATCTTTGAAATTCTGCATTTATGTTTTTGTTCAGTGTAAATAACCCACAAACGGGGTCTTTTTTTTGGCTGAGTTTAGGCCCAGACAGTAACAGTGTTAATTTTGTACCATTATTTAATTTTTACAATACGCTGTCGTTGGCTGTGGCAAGCTACTCGCCGTCCAACCACCATGCCCACTCACTCACCGTGATCTACAGGTTGAAGGATGTTCAATGAGCAGCTCGTAGAGCGCCCTCTATCTGTGGAACAAATACCGATACAAATACTTTTTTTGTAACCCCTGTGTTATCCAGGTGTTTCACTGGGCCCAGAGGAATGCGGAACACATCGTTCCCCTGTACTGTTTTGACCCTAGTCATTACCTGGGGACAGCCAACTACAACCTGCCCCGTACCGGCCCCTTCCGCCTGCGCTTCCTACTGGACAGCATCCAGGACCTCAGGACCAGTCTGATACAGAGAGGCAGGTGAGAGGAGCTGAGCTGCTCTCGTCATACACACTGTTTCACACCATAACGTACCATCCGGTACCACACCATAACATAACATAACATAACATACCACACCATAACCATAATGTACCTAACCACACCGTACCACACCATAAACATAATTAACCAAATCGTACCACACCATAACATAAACATACAATACAAATCTGTCGTTCTGCCCCTGAACAATGCCTAGGAACAGTGGGTTAACTGCGGCATTGAAAATAAGAATTTGTTCTTAACTGACTTGCCTAGTTAAATTAAATAAATACCACACCATACCCATAATGTACCATACCCATAATGTACCATAACCATACTGTACCACACCATAACCATACTGTACCATAACCATACTGTACCACACCATAACCATACTGTACCACACCATAACCATACTGTACCACACCATAATGTACCATACCCATAATGTACCTCACCATACCCATACTGTACCACACCATAACCATAATGTACCATACTCATACTGTACCACACCATAACCATACTGTACCACACCATAACCATACTGTACCACACCATAATGTACCATACCCATACTGTACCACACCATACCCATAATGTACCACACCATAACCATAATGTACCATACTCATACTGTACCACACCATACCCATAATGTACCACACCATACCCATAATGTACCACACCATACCCATAATACACCATAACCATACTGTACCACACCATACCATAATACACCATAACATACCATACTGTACCACACCATAACCATACTGTACCACACCATACCCATAATATACTGTACCACACCATAATGTACCATAACCATACCACACCATAACCATACGTACCTTAATGTACCATACCACACTATAACCATACCGTACTATAATGTACCATACCACACCATAACCATACTATAATGTACCATACCACACCATAACCATACGTACCTTAATGTACCACACCATAATCATATTGTACCATAATGTATCGTACCATAACGTACCGTACCACACCATAACCATACTGTACCATAATGTACCACACCATAACCATAATATACTATACAATAATGTACCACACCATAATGCACCATAACCATACTGTATAATATAATGTACCATAATGTACCATACCATAACATACCGTACTATAATGTACCATACCGTACCACACCATAACATACTATACAATAATGTACCACACCATAACCATACCACACCATAATGTACCATAACCATACCGTACTATAATGTACCATACCACACCATAACCATACCGTACCATAATGTACCGTACAATACCACACCATAACCATACGTACCTTAATGTACCATACCACACCATAATCATACCGTACTATAACGTACC
>QNTS01003007.1:24055-36997 GCA_003317085.1 Hucho hucho | reverse complement strand
GACCAGAGAGGGACCAGAGAGGGACCAGAGAAGCTGACCAGAGAGGGACCAGAGAGGGACCAGAGAGGCTGACCAGAGAGGGACCAGAGAGGGACCAGAGAGGGACCAGAGAAGCTGACCAGAGAGGGACCAGAGTGGTTCCAGAGAAGCTGACCAGAGAGGGACCAGAGAAGCTGACCAGAGAGAGACCAACACTACCGTGTGTGTGTGTGTGTACTGACTGGACAAATTAGACATGGTTTTTCCACTACTGTCTACATTGTGTTTATTGTAAGCAATAGTAAAATAAACCACAACAAATCTTTGATCATGGGCCAAGAATCAATGTGTTAGAGCGAGAGAGAGAGAGAGAGGGAGAGGGGGGTGGAGAGGGGCCTCACCTTACTGAAGTCAAATGTCTACTGAACATCTGGTGCTTCTGTCACCAACCAAGGAGGGCCTACAGCAGCACCTAGATCTTCTGCACAGATTCTGTCAGACCTGGGCCCTGACAGTAAATCTCAGTAAGACAAAAAGAATGGTGTTCCAAAAAAGGTCCTGTTGCCAGTACAGAAATACACATTCCATCTAGACACCATTTCCCTAGAGCACACAAAAAACGATACATACATCGGCCTAAACATCAGCGCCACAGGTAACTTACACAAAGCTGTGAACGATCTGAGAGACAAGGCAAGAAGGGCCTTCTATGCCATCAAAAGGAACATAGAATTTGACATTCCAATTAGGATCTGGCAAAAAATACTTGAATCAGTTATCCTCTACGGGCTAGGGGGCAGTGTTCGGAAGTATGAAGAGTCTGACGTGCCCAAAGTAAACAGCCTGTTACTCAGGCTCAGAAGCTAGGAATGTAGTGTGGAAACCGACCAAAAAACTATTAGGCAACAACAAATTCATTCCCTTTTAGACAACTTCCTGGACAAATGGTTTGATGAAGAATGCAAAAACCTAAAAAAGAAATGGAGAAACCTGTCCAACCAAAAACATAGAGACCCAGAAAACCTGAGCCTACGCCTTCACTATGGTGAATCACTAAAACAGTACAGAAATACACTATGGAAAAAGAAGGAACAGCACATCAGAAATCAGCTCAATGTAATTGAAGAATCCATAGAATTTAACCACTTCTGGGAAAATTGGAAAACACTAAACAAACAACAACACGAAGAGCTAATCCAAGTTTATCATTTCAAAAGGCTAATTGATCACATGAAAACCCTTTTGCAATTATGTTAGCACAGCTGAAAACTTGTGTGCTGATTAACCTCTTAGGGCAAGGGGGCATGTTCGGAAGTACGGAGAGTCTGACGTGCCCAAAGTAAACTGCCTGTTACTCAGGCCCAGAAGCTAGGATATGCATATAATATGCATATAAAACTGTTAAAATAATGTCTGTGAGTATAACAGAACTGATATGGCAGGCGGAAACCCGAGGAAAATCCATCCGGAAAATGTGTTTTTTTGATGTCACTGTCATTCCATTGACTTACTATTGACTATAGAGGGAATTAGCTCCCAGATTGCAGTTCCTATGGCTTCCACTAGATGTCAACAGTCTTTAGACATGGTTTCAGGCTGTTTTTTTGAAAAACGAACAAGAAATAGAAGTTCTTCCAAGTGGCTGTTGAAACGGACACTACAGTTTGCGCGCGTGAATGGGTGCGCGCTCCTCGTTATTTTGCTTTCCTATTGAACAGAGTGTTTCCTATCCAATAGTACTAATTATGTGAATATCCTTTCTGAACAGACTATTTTCCGTCTGAAATATTATCGTTTATTTAGATATTTGACAACCTGAGGATTAATTACAAACCTTATTTGACTTGTTTGGACGAACTTTACCGGTACTTTTAGGATTTCTTTGTCTGCATGTTGAACGACTGGATTACAGAACTCCATGGCGCCAACTAAACTGACTTTTTGGGATATAAAGAAAGTAGATCGAACAAAAATACCATTCTTTGTATTCCTGGGACCCTTGGGATTGCAAACAGAGGAAGATCTACAAAAGTAAGTAATTTATTTTATCGCTACATTTCATTTTGTAACGCCTGTGCTGGTTTGAATAATATGTTGTTTTGGGGCGCTGTCCTCAGATAATCAAATGTTCTGCTTTCGCCTTAAAGCCTTTTGGAAATCTGACGACGCAGTTAGATTACCAAGAGTCTAAGCTTTTGAATGCTGTAACACACTTGTATTTCCATGAATGTTTAATATTAACATTTTCTATTTTGAATTTGGCGCTCTGCAATTTCACTGGATGTTGTCGCAGGTGGACCGCTAGCCTAAAATTCTAAAATCTAACTGCCTGTAGCTCAGGCCCTGAAGCAATGAAATGCATATTCTTGGTACCATTTGATAGGAAACACTTTGAGGTTTGTGGAAATGTGAAAGGAATGTAGGAGAATATAAAACAATAGATGTGGTAAAAGATAATACAAAGAAAAAAAAAACATGCTTTTGTATTTTCTTTTGTACAATCATCTTTGAAATGCAAGAGAAAGGCCAAAGTTTTAGACTGATCCAATGAACCATTGCATTTCTGTTCTAAATTTTGTATCAAGACTGCCCAAATGTGCCTAATTTGTTTATTAATAACTTTTCATGTTCAAAATTGTACACTCTCCTCAAACAATAGTATGGTATTATTTCACTGTAATAGCTACTGTAAATTGGACAGTGCAGTTAGATTAACAAGAATGTTAGCTTTCTGCAAATATCAGATATGTCTAATCGCATTAGCCTATGTTAGCTCAAACATCCCATGGAAGGAACACTGATCCTGAAGAAGATGTCACACCCTAATCTTTTTCACCTGTCTTTGTGCTTGTCTCCACCCCCCACCAGGTGTCTCCCATCTCCCCTCATTATCCCCTGTGTATTTATACCTGTGTTCTCTGTTTGTCTGTACCTTTTGTTCGTCAAGCTCATGCTCATGTCGTTTCTATAGTTCCTGTTTTCCCGGTTTTGACCATTCTGCCTGCCCTGAGCCTACCTTCCGTCCTGTACCTTATCCCACCACACTGGATTATTGACCTCTGCCTGCTCTGACCCTGAGCCTGCCTGCCGTTCTATACCTTCTGGACTCTGATCTGGATTACTGACCTCTGCCTGCCCTTGACCTGTCGTTTTGCCAGCCCCCTGTTCTAGTAATAAACTTTTGTTACTTCAACACTGTCTGCATCTGGGTCTTCCCTAAAACGTGATAATATACTGGTTACAGACATTACATAGGCATAGTTCATAGGGTTGGTTCCTGCATGTGTTTTGCATCGTCTCCTATCTTATTAATTTATAGAACATATTCTGTCCATTCTACCAGATAGTCTTATGGCGGAGGTCATGACGCCACCCCACCCCCCTTCATATCTTTACCAGGCACAGGCAGGAACCAAGGATTGTTTATGACGCCAAAGACAAGATGCACAAGTTAACATTTCCTTTACACATCCAATCAGAGAGAGCTAGCTATATTTCATTGTATTTATTTAGCACTCTCACTCCCACTTAAAGATTACCTATTTAGAACCCCGTCCGAAATTTCCTTTTTGCTAAAATTCTAATAGTTTGACTCATTTCAGTTTGTGACAAAACAAGCAATTATAGTTTAGAGATTCATTGTACCATCTAAACCGCTGTAAAATATATTTTCCATAATCATTTATTTTTTCTTTTCGGCTGTTGGTGTACAAAACCGAAAGTAAAAAAAACACAAAAACGAAACATAGAAATAGCGCCCGTTGAACAGATCTACCGCTTCTTGTTTGAGTGAAGGATGCTTTGTTGCGAAATAGGAAGCCGATGTATACAGAGAAAAGAGTCGGCCCGAGAATTGAACCCTGTGGCACCCCCATAGAGACTGCCAGAGGTCCGGACAACAGGCCCTCCGATTTGACACACTGAACTCTGTCTGAGAAGTAGTTGGTGAACCAGGCGAGGCAGTCATTTGAGAAACCAAGGCTTTTGAGTCTGCCGATAAGAATGTGGTGATTGACAGAGTCTAAAGCCTTGGCCAGGCAGATGAATACGGCTGCACAGTGTTGTCTTTTATCGATGGCGGTTATGATATCATTTAGGACCTTGAGTGTGGCTGAGGTGCACCAATGACCAGCTCAGAAACCAGATTGCATAGCGGAGAAGGTACGGTGGGATTCGAAATGGTCGGTGATCTGTTTGTTAACTTTTCTTATGAAAATCTTAGAAAGGCAGGATAGATATAGGTCTGTAACAGTTTGGGTCTAAAGTGTCTCCCCCTTTGAAGAAGGGGATGACCGCGGCAGCTTTCCAATCTTTGGGGATCTCAGACAATACGAAAGAGAGGTTGAACCGGCTAGTAATAGGGGTTGCAATAATTGCAGCGGATAATCCAAACAACCAACAAAGCTTGACACATCATATCTACTGTACTTATCCAACCAACCAACCCAGCTTGACACCTTCACACCTACTGTACATATCCAACCACCCAACCCTGCTTGACACCTTCACACCTACTGTACATATCCAACCACCCAACCCAGCTTGACGCCTTCACACCTACTGTACATATCCAACCACCCAACCCTGCTTGACACCTTCACACCTACTGTACATATCCAACCACCCAACCCTGCTTGACACCTTCACACCTACTGTACATATCCAACCAACCAGCTCTGCTTGACACTGTACTGACTGGAGGGTTCTGTACTGACTGGAGGGTTCTGTACTGACTGGAGGGTTCTGTACTGACTGGAGGGTTCTCTACTCACAACTTGCTTATACGTGTCAATTGTTTTATGATTAAAATCTACTGTGATAAACGTGGTTCTTTAAAGTGTACACTAGGCCGTATCAAAACATCTAAAACTGGATTTGGAGTGGTAAGGTCATTTTGACATTTATTTTAAGATTTGCCAGGACTCTGAGTGTGTCCCAAATGGCACCTTGTTGCCTGTATGTATTTCTTATATATTCCCTATATATTCCATATATATTGCCTATATATTGCCTATATATTCCCTATATATTCCCCAACTACTTCTCCGATAGAGTTCAGTGTGTCAAATCAGAGGGCCTGTTGTCCGGGCCTCTGGCAGTCTCTATGGGGGTGCCACAGGGTTCAAATCTTGGGCCGACTCTCTTCTCTGTATACATCAATGATGTCGCTCTTGCTGCAGGTGAGTCTCTGATTCACCTCTACGTAGACGACACCATTCTGTATACTTCTGGCCCCTCTTTGGACACTGTGTTAACTACCCTCCAGACGAGCTTCAATGCCATACAACTCTCCTTCCGTGGCCTACAACTGCTCTTAAACGCAAGTAAAACTAAATGTATGCTCTTCAACCAATCGCTGCCCGCACCTTTCCCCCCGTCCAGCATCACTACTCTGGACGGTTCTGTCTTAGATTATGTGGACAACTACAAATATCTAGGTGTCTGGTTAGACTGTAAACTCTCCTTCCAGACTCACATCAAACATCTCCAATCTAAAATTAAATCTAGAATTGGCTTCCTATTTCGCAACAAAGCATCCTTCACTCATGCTGCCAAACATACCCTCGTAAAACTGACCATCCTACCGATCCTCGACTTCGGTGATGTCATTTACAAAATAGCCTCCAATACTCTACTCAACAAATTGGATGCAGTCTATCACAGTGCCATCCGTTTTGTTACCAAAGCCCCATATACCACCCACCACTGCGACCTGTACGCTCTCGTTGGCTGGCCCTCGCTTTACACTCGTCGCCATACCCACTGGCTCCAGGTCATCTACAAGTCCCTGCTAGGTAAAGTCCCGCCTTATCTCAGCTCGCTGGTCACCATAGCAGCACCAACCCGTAGCATGCGCTCCAGCAGGTATATCTCACTGGTCACCCCCAAAGCCAATTCCTCCTTTGGCCGACTCTCCTTCCAGTTCTCTGCTGCCAATGACTGGAACGAACTACAAAAATCTCTGAAACTGGAGACACTTATCTCCCTCACCAGCTTTAAGCACCAGCTGTCAGAGCAGTTCACAGACCCCTGCAACTGTTTATAGCCCATCTGTAAATAGCCCAACCAACTACCTCATTCCCTACCGTATTTATTTATTTATTTATCTTGTTCCTTTGCACCCCAGTTTTTCTACATTGCACATTCATCTACTGCACATCTACCATTCCAGTGTTAAATGCTATATTGTAATTTGTGTGTGTGTGTGTGTGTGTGTGTGTGTGTGTGTGTGTGTGTGTGACACATGGAGGAACAGAATGGAAGCACTCAGCTGTATAATAGACCAGGACCTCAGCCATCCTCTTCATCCCTATGGCTCTACAACCACACACACACACACACACACACACACACACACACACACACACACACACACACACACACACACACACACACACACACACACACAAACCAATGTTTAACCCTATTCCCTATATAGTGCACTACTTTAGACCAGAGCCCTTTGGCACCCTATTCCCTACATAGTGTACTACTTTTGACCAGAGCCCTATGGCACCCTATTCCCTATATAGTGCACTACTTTTGACCAGAACCCTATGGCACCCTATTCCCTATATAGTGCATTACTTTTGACCAGAGAGAGAGAGAGAGAGAGAGAGAGAGCAATTTCTGTTTTTTTTTCAGTCACTTTGGTTCTTAAATATGTAGGTAATTTTCTAAACTCTTCAGTAAAAAAACGTTTAACGCAGCAACACTTTTTATAGTGAGTTGATTTTGTCTGAATCCATGTTTTCACCCTGAGCTGATGAGCGCCAGGCAGAAAGGCAGGCTATACTGTATCAGTCGGCAAGTCACGTGGCAAATATGATCTTTTACAATGTTGCATGGGGCAGAAATGGAACGGAACAGCCAGCTGCTTAATTTAACAACCCTTTGTGTCTGATGATCTGTCCAATGTGTTTACTGTATAAAGGATAATGAAACTGTAACACTGACCTGTCATTGGACACAAATTATACTTTTTTTTTTCAATCGTGTCAAGTTCTAGTCAAATATTGTACGGAAAATGGTTACCATCTACTCTTCTTTCTATTCAGCACTTCAAAATAACATTTTTTTACATTTTTTATCTTGTAATTTGTGCTTTTTGGATTAAATGGTAGTTAAATTGACTGAATGGTGAGCATCGTCATCTGTTGTATTGGCGGCGAATTCCAAACGAAGTGCAACGTAAATGGAAGGTAATTCCCTTTTTTATGCACATTTCTCTCTACGCGTATTCTGACCTTGAAATTAAGCAAGAGAATAGCATTTTTGGGCGGCGGGGCGGGGGGGGGGGGGGAAGATCAATTAAATTAAGGTGTAGCGGAAGCAACTTAACATGTACTGCAATCCTACAAATAGCTGTGCCGTCATTAAGAATTTGTGAGCCTTCATAATTTGCGTGGATGAAACTTGGAGACCCACACCTTCTGTACTGCTGAACCCGCCGTGCTTTAGGGCTTTAGGGCTTGTTAAATATTCGCCACTATCGGGAGCCACCGTCAGTAATACACGTGTAACTGTCTACATTCTGCATCATTCCATGTACCTTTTCTTTCCTCTGTCACGTCCTTATAGTTGTTCCTGAGGGTCGCTAGCATTAGTGGATCATGTTAGGCTAACGCTGTGCAATAATTTAGGACATTTAGGCCTATTTGAATCACTATGGAAGTCAGACCACAGGTAGCAGGGTAAACCAACCAGGAGCATGGTTCACCACGACTGGACCGTTATCACACAGTTCCATGATTAGTGAGAATTAGGGATTTATGGGATTATTTTGTCCACTTTTTTTTAATACCTTCAATGTTAAATGGATTGAACAGGACAACTTTCAGGATGAATTAAACCACCAACCATCCATATATTTTGAGTGTAAAGGCTCTCCAAACCTGTTTTTTTTACGATTCGTACGTACTTTCATAATAATCTACAGGATCAGAGTATTTCTTTTATCTACCAGTTTATGCTGAATCGGAGACAAATATGGCACCTAAAGACTCACAGACCATGAGAAACAAGATTGTCTGGTCTGATGAAACATAGATTCTTGGCCTGAATGCCACGCGTCACATCTGGAGGAAACCTGGCACCATCCTTACGGTGAAGCATGGTGGTGGCAGCATCATGCTGTGGGGATGTTTTTCAGCCGCAGGAACTGGGAGACTAGTCAGGATCGAGGGAAAGATGAAGGGAGCAAAGTACAGAGAGCTCCTTGATAAAAAACCTGCTCCAGATCGCTCAGGACCTCATACTGGGGCGAAGGTTCACCTTCCAACAGGACAACGACCCGAAGCACACAGATTCAGAGAGCGCAAGGGAACCACACCTGCAAAGCCTGTTAAGCACCTGCATAAGGTACAGTGTCTTGCAAAAGTATTCATCCCCCTTGGCGTTTTTCCTATTTTGTTGCATTACAACCTGTAATTTAAATTGATTTTTATTTGGATTTCATGTAATGGACAAACACAAAATAGTCCAAATTGGTGAAGTGAAATGAAAAAAAATACTTCTGTCAAGAAATTCAAAAGAAATATTTAATTGAAAAGTGGTGCGTGTATATGTACTCACCCCTTTGCTATGAAGCCCTTAAATAAGATCTGGTGCAACCAATTACCTTCAGAAGTCACATAATTAGTTAAATAAAGTCCACCTGTGCGCAATCTAAGTGTCACATGATCTGTCACATGATCTCAGTATATATACACCTGTTCTGAAAGGCCCCAGAGTCTGCAACACCACTAAGCAAGGGGCACCACCAAGCAAGCGGCACCATGAAGACCAAGGAGCTCTCCAAACAGGTCAGGGACAAAGTTGTGGAGAAGTACAGATCAGGGTTGGGTTATAAAAACATATCTGAAACTTTGAACATCCCACAGAGCACCATTAAATCCATTATTAAAAAATGGAAAGAATATGGCAACACAAAAAACCTGCCAAGAGAAGGCCGCGCACCAAAAAAACCCACGGACCAGGCAATGAGGGCATTAATCAGAGGCAACAAAGAGGTGCTGCAAAGTTCCACAGCGGAGATTGGAGTATCTGTCCATAGGACCACTTTAAGCCGTACACTCCACAGAGCTGGGCTTTATGGAAGAGTGGCCAGAGAAAAGCCATTGCTTAAAGAAAAGAATAAGCAAACACATTTGGTGTTCACTAAAAGGCATGTGGGAGACTCCCCAAACATATGGAAGAAGGTACTCTGGTCAGATGAAAAAATCCCAGTGGCTAGATGTGCCAAGCTTATAGAAACATACCCCAAGAGACTTGCAGCTGTAATTGCTGCAAAAGGTGGCTCTACAAAGTACTGTCTTATCCGGTGCCCTGTGTGAATTTAAGTATGCTCTCTCTTTTTCTCTTTTCTTTCTTTCTCTCTCTCTCGAAGGACCTGAGCCCTAGGACCATGCCTCAGGACTACCTGGCCTGATGACTCCTTGCTGTCCCCAGTCCACCTGGTCGTGCTGCTGCTCCAGTTTCATCTGCTCTGCCTGCGGCTATGGAACCCTGACCAGTTCACCGGACGTGCTACCTTGTCCCAGACCTGCTAGAGACAGCAAGAGTGGTAGAGATACTTTGAACGATCGGCTATGAAAAGCCAACTGACATTTACTCCTGAGGTGCTGACCAGTTGCACCCTCTACAATCTCTGTGATTATTATTACTTGACCCTGCTGGTCATCTATGAACATTTGAACATCTTGGCCATGTTCTGTTATAATCTCAACCCGGCACAGCCAGAAGAGGACTGGCCACCCCTCATAGCATGGTTCCTCTCTATGTTTCTTCCTAGGTTCCGGCCTTTCTAGGGAGTTTTTCCTAGCCACTGTGCTGCTACATCTGCATTGCTTGCTGTTTGGGGTTTTAGGCTGAGTTTCTTTACAGCACATTGTGACATCACCTGATGTAAGAAGGGCTTTATAAATACATTTGATTGACTTTGGGGGGGGGTGAATGGTTATGCACGCTCAAGTTCTTTTTTGTTGTTGTTTTATTTCTTGTTTGTTTCGCAATAAAAAAATATATTCAAAGTGGTAGGCATGTTGTGTAAATCAAATGATACAACCCCCCCCAAAAAATCTATTTTAATTCCAGGTTGTAAGGAAACAAAATAGGAAAAATGCAATGGGGGGTGAATACTTTGGCAAGCTGCTCTAAGTCTGAATTCCAACTCAGTGCGTAGGATTTTCTAAGTCTGAATCGTGCCTTTGGTGACTAAACGAAATGTTCTCATTGTATTTCGCAGAAAATTTAGATTTTTGCATGAATGACTCAGGAAAGCTGTGTGAATCCCCCCCAAAAAATACACAATCAAAGGTTCTGAACATAAGATAGGTGGCATTACAAGTAGAATTCTTGTATTTAGAGTTTAGAAAATATACCACTTACGTCTGAAAAATGCGCCAAAGTGAGAGAAAAAATTGCAGTGGTCCTGTACTGGGTTCAGTTAGTAACAGTGTGACACTGACCGTACCAGAGTTGTGGATTTCATTATCACTGGGATCACATACCAAAATATACGTACGAACTGAAAATATGTCAAAATATGCAGAGACGCAATCGAAAATGTCCCCAGCAACTTCATTTTGAATAAATGTTTACTATATAGAGGATTAATTTGTTACATACAGTACAGTACGTCTCTGATCTTGTCAATATCAGATTTGTTAAAAATGTTTAAAATCACAACAGTCATCATAATAGTAAATTACTGTACATATAATACTTTAAATGTTTCTACATTACAGACAATTAATATATATATATGAATATATAGTTCTCAATCTGTAGTAGACAAACCATTTTAAAATCTCAAGGTCAAGTGGGCATCAGTTATGAGCAGTTGGATTAAGTAATAATAAAATGTATTCTAACAAAAGAGAAGAGAATCATATCAAAAGTAATGTGCGCATTACATTGTGAAAGACAATTACTTTATATGAACGTGTATTGTAACGTGAAATAAGTATTTTCGAAATGAAACACTGATTAAGTTTGGTGACTGTATGATTTTGTGTGTTGTACTTAGTCAATTGAAAATACGTTTAAAGTTTTGATCTGTTATGAGATTTGTACTATAGTTTAGTACTTGATAAAACAGCACAAAAGCAAAAAAACAAACTGTAATTGGCCTAGAGCAGCACTCCTACTCTGAGACCAGTATATGTTTTATTCTTCAGATACACTCACCAGCCAGTTTATTAGGTACACCTATCTAGTATCGGGCCGGACCCCCATTTGCCTCCAGAACAGCCTGAATTCTTCGGAACATGGATTCTGCAAGTCGGAACCATTCCACAGGACTGGTGACGCGATGGCGTCACGCAGTTGCTGCAGATTGGACGGCAGTACACCACCGTCACCAGCCTGTTCTGTTGACACCAGGCAGGATGGATCCATGGACACATGCTGCTTAAGCCAAATCCTGACTCTGCCATCAGCATGACGCAACAGGACACAGGATTTGTCGGACCAGGCAAGGGTTTTTCCATTGCACAATTGTTCAGCGCTGGTGATCGAGTGCCCGCTGGATCCACTTCTTCTTCTTGTTTTTAACTGATAGGAGTGGCACCCGGTGTGGTCGTCTGCTGCAATAGCCCGTCTGTGACAAGGACCGGCGAGTTGTGCGTTCCGAGATACCTTTCTGCACACCATTGTTGTACTGCACCGTTATTTTCCCGTTTGCGGCCCGCCTGTTATCTTGCACGATTCTTCTTCAATCTCCCCTCATCAATGAATTGTATTCGCCCACAGGTCTGCCGCTGACTGAATGTTTTTTGTTTTGTCCCACCATTCTCGGGAAACCCTAGAAACTGTTAATGCGTGAAAAGCCCAGGAGGGTAGCCGTTTCTAAGATACTGGAACTGGCGTGCCTGGCACCGACTATCGTACCACGCTCAAAGTCACTTAGGTCACTCGTTTTGCCCATTTTAATGTTCGATCAAACAGTATCTGAATGCCTCGATGCCTGTGTGCCTGCTTTACCACTGACATCTGTCTGAAGGAGAGATAAAAAAAAATTGTGAACGGGGTGGTGTACCTAATAAACTGATCACTGAGTGTATATGCATTTATTTATAAATCAGTCTATAAATCAGTCAATGGTTATTCACCTCCCTCAGATAGCCTGTCATCAGTGTCACAGAAAATACAAGTGTATTTTCTCTCTCTCTCTCTCTCTCTCTCTCTCTCTCTCTCTCTCTCTCTCTCTCTCTCTCTCTATGCTTCCTTTGCTGTGTTATTGACTTTTGTTTTGTGACAGACTGGCAGGCTTGGGAGGAGGGAGGAGGGAGGGAGGTTGGAGCAGAGAGCAGAGGGAGACTGACAGGCTGGGGGAAGAGGGAGGAGGGAGCCAGGAGCAGAGAGCAGAGGGATACTGACAGGCTGGGGAGGAGGGAGGCTGGAAGGCTGGGAGAGGAGGGGTGAGGGAGGCTGGCAGGCTGGGGGAGAGAGCCAGGGAGGCAGGCAGGCTGGGGGAGGAGGGAACCTGGCACCCCCTCCTCATCATCCTCCTCTACCACCTCCACCCCCTCTTCCTCTACCACCACCACCCCCTCCTCCTCTACCACCACCACCCCCTCCTCCTCTACCACCACCACCTCCTCCTCCTCCTCCTCCTCCTCTACCACCACTACCTACTCCTCCTCTACCACCACCTCTTCCTCCTCCCCCTCCTCCTCTACCACAACCTACTCATCCTCTACCACCACTTTTTCCTCCTCCTCTACCACCACCTACTCCTCATCTACCACCTCCACCCCCTCCTCCTCTACCACCTCCTCCTCGTCCTCTACCATCCCATCCTCCTCCTCATCCTCCTCTACCACCTCCACCCCCTCCTCCTCTACCACGTCCTCCTCCTCCTCTACCACCACCTCCTCCTCCTCAACCACCACCGCCTCCTCTACCACCACCTCCTCCCCTACCACCACCTTCTCCTCTACCACCACCTCCTCCTCTACC
>QNTS01003006.1:102753-135455 GCA_003317085.1 Hucho hucho | reverse complement strand
CAGTCTTCCCCATGCAGTAAACCTGGTATGACCAACCTTCAACAGTCTTGCCTCTGAATCTTATACTGTAAAAATTCAAAACTTTTTTCCCTCCCGTCTGCATTACTCTCAAAGAGAAAAGGGGTCTTGTGTTCTGCTATTCCCCTTACAGTAATTTCCTACCATATACACCCGCTTCTAGGCTATTGTATAAAGGTGAAAGAGCCGTACATGCTCGACAGTAAAATGTAAGGCAACACTTAGCGTGGAGGCTGTCGTATTAACAAAAGGCTATCATAAGGATTGACATAACACTTTCCATGACGGATGAAAACAAATGCAATCTTTGTAATAATGCCTACAGCGTTGTTAAAAAGCTTATCTAGCTGATTGGAGCAATTTTCTCTTTGAGCACCTGCCCCCCAAAGGGTCTGTGCACTAACCCTGTTCTTAGATGATGAAGATGATAAATTAGGATAAGAAATGAAAATTTGTTGAGAAAGATGTTGCTGACAATGTCGACGGAGGAAGAAGGATACTCACAGAGAATGGTTAACAACAACAACATATGTTGATTTAATGCATAAATGCTAGCTGCTCTATTTCTTTCATCACTTACTCATTGCCTGGAATTTCCTTGGGCGATGTAAACAAATAACTTACTAGATTTTTCTGAGTGCAACAGGCTTCCAGGTGGATTGCTGAGGGGCGTTTTCATCCTATTTATTTCCACTATCAACTGAACGAATAGGGTTGCTTTAACGATGAAGGTCATATGACTAAGGTTGAGTTTACTGTATCTTCAGTATATATTCAGTATACAAAACGCTATATATCCATTTTCAGAAATGTTGTTAAATGTGCTTATATTGTTTAACCTCTTAACCTCTTGTTTAGACCCTTTTTTTCAATTTTTGCCTAGAATGACATACCCAAATCTAACTACCTGTAGCTCAGACCCTGAAGCAAGGATATGCATATTCTTGGTACCATTTGAAAGGAAACACTTTGACGTTTATGGAAATGTGAAAGGAATGTAGTAGAATATAACACAATAGATCTGGTAAAAGATAATACAAAGAAAAAACCAACCGTTCTTTTGTATTTTTTTTGTACCATCATCTTTGAAATAAAATAAATCAAATCAAATCAAATTGTATTTGTCACATACACATGGTTAGCAGATGTTAATGCGAGTGTGGCGAAATGCTTGTGCTTCTAGTTTCGACCATGCAGTTGAACTACCTTATACACACAAGTGTAAAGGAATGAATAATATAAATATATGGATGAGCGATGGCCGAACAGCATAGGCAAGATGCAGTAGATGGTATAGAGTACAGTACATACATATGAGATGAGTAATGTAAGATATGTAAACATTATATAAAGTGGCTTTGTTTAAAGTGGCTAGTGATACATTTATTACATCCAATTTTGTATTATTAAAGTGGCTAGAGATTTGAGTCAGTATGTTGGCAGCAGCCACTCAATGTTAGTGATGGCTGTTTAACAGTCTGATGGCCTTGAGATAGAAGCTGTTTTTCAGTCTCTCGGTCCCAGCTTTGATGCATCTGTACTGACCTCGCCTTCTGGATGATAGCGGGGTGAACAGGCAGTGGCTCGGGTGGTTGTTGTCCCTGATGATCTTTTTGGCCATCCTGTGACATCGGGTGGTGTAGGTGTCCTGGAGGGCAGGTAGTTTACCCCCTGTGATGCGTTGTGCAGACCTCACTACCCTCTGGAGAGCCTTACGGTTGTGGGCGGAGCAGTTGCCGTACCAGGCAGTGATACAGCCCAACAGGATGCTCTCGATTGTGCATCTGTAAAAGTTTGTGAGTGTTTTTGGTGACAAGCCAAATTTCTTCAGCCTCCTGAGGTTGAAGAGGCGTTGTTACGCCTTCTTCACCACGCTGTCTGTGTGGGTGGACCATTTCAGTTTGTCCGTGATGTGTAAGCCGAGGAACTTAACTACTTAGGGAGCAGTGGGGCGCTACCCGGTGAAATGTGAGGCACCAAATTCGAAATCCAAAAGTTGAATTATTATTATTTCATCAATATACAAGTGTTGCATAGTCATCAAAAGCTCTGATTCTTGGCAATATCACAGCGTTGTCGGCGAAAAGCACAACATTTGATTGTTTGAGGATAGCCCCTCTCATATTTTAGGCATTAGCATAAATCCATAACCAGCGCGGGTCTCAAAAAACGCATAAAATCGCTAACATAAAATCCCTTACCTTTCGAAGAACTTCTGCTGAGGGCTTCCCAAGTGTCCAACGAAGACATCCAATGGTTCTTTTGTTAGAAAAAGTCATTTATTATATCCATAAATCTCCGTTTGGTTGACGCGTTATGATCATAAAATCCACCGTTGAGTCGCCCATTAAACCGTGAAGAGAACACATTCAAATTATACCTATACACTTTCTACGAACAAATCAAACATCATTTTTAATGTATCCTTAGGTATCCTTTTGTGTATTTTTGTTGTAATATTTCAACCGGACGATAACGTGAATGATAGGAAAGAAAAATAAAGTGGTGCGCGTTCACAATCTCGCGCGCGTCAAACCTTGTTTACAAAATGGTCCTGTGACTTCTTCCTGTTCCTATCCATTCCGGTCACTCCTAGAATTCCCAGTCTTTGACTGTTGACTGTTGACATCTAGTGGAAGCCATAGGTACTGCAGTCTCAGTACTACATAACATTGTATGCAATAGGCACAATGGAGAAGATGGGCATTTACAAAAAAAACTGCAAATCGGGTTTTCGCCTGCTATATCAGTTCTGTTATACTCACAGACAATATTTTAACACTCTTAGAAACTTCAGAGTGTTTCCTATCCAATAGTACTACTTATGTGCATATCCTATTTTCTGGGCCTGAGTGGCATGCATTTTACTTTGGGCACGCCAGACTCTCCAAAACCGTCACCTATGCAGCCGCTCCCTAAGAAGTTAAAACTTTCCACCTTCTCCACTACTGTCCCGTTGATGTGGATAGGGGGGTGCTCCCTCTGCTGAAGTCCACAATCATCTCCTTTGTTTTGGTGACGCTGAGTGAGAGGTTATTTTCCTGACCCTATATTATGCCATAATGTATTATTCCAGCCCAGGTGCAATTCGGATTTTGGCCACTAGATGGCATCAGTGTATGTGCAAAGTTTTATACTGATCCAATGAACCATTGCATTTCTGTTTAAAACGTTGTATCAAGACTGCCCAAATGTGCCTAATTTGTTTATTAATAACTTTTTATGTTCAAAATTGTTCAACATTTTTTTCACTATCTAATCATGGCATGGGGTTGTTCAATGACAAATGTTTTTGTTTAAAATCTATCACTTGATGGTTTGACTTCAGAGTGTCAAATAATCATGTCTTCCTCACCCTCAGAGTAATAAGTAGTGCTGCTAGGTTTTACCCAGTCAAATGTAATAAATAACAACATTTTTAATATAGAGCTGTACAAATGATACATTTGCAACATCAATATTTAAAAAATAAATAAACACAAATTATTAAATACAGTAATATGAGAGATGTGTAGAATAGCGGACCCAGAGTAGCCAAGGGAGGTGATATGTGGGAATGAGGGGCCATACTTTAATTTATTATTAATGCAAGATTTCAGGATACATGGCTTTTCTAAAAAAATAATTATCCATAGCAGCAACATTCTGGATACGAAAACTCACAAAAATGAAGGATGAAGGCGAGTCTAAAGCTCAGCCCCTCAATAGGGTTCCTACTGCAGCTAAGATTAAGCCTAAATGCTAAACAGCATAACTAGGGATTACCCCTTTTCCAGCTTCAAACAGAGCCTAACTCTCCCCTTACTGGGACTAAAGAGAGTCAACCAAAACAGCCTAAATCAACTGCCTGTACATTCAGGACAGACTGCTAAAGAGCACATTGTAAAATGGTGCTCAATCCCGAGCTGAGAGAAAAGGAAAATGTTTATCCCTTTGCTCCTCAACCCCACCCACACTTATTAACCAATGAGAATAAGCATTTAATTAGAATAACTTTACTAATTAGACCAGATAACACTATGGAAAACATGATTTTTATACTGGAAGCCAAACATCTCTACAGATTTCCAATCTTTTAATTTCTCTCGAGCCGCCAGTTCTGGTTATTAACAGGTCAACATTCACAAGGCCGCAGGGACAGACGGATTACCAGGATGTGTACTCAGAGCATGCGCTGACCAACTGTCAAGTGTTTTCACTGACATTTTCAACCTGTCCCTGACCGAGTCTGTAATACCTACATGTTTCAAGCAGACCACCATTGTCGCTGTGCCCAAGAACGCCAAGGTAACCTGGCTAAATGACCACCGACCCGTAGCACTCACGTCTGTAGCCATGAAGTGCTTTGAAAGGCTGGTCATGGCTCACATCAACACCATCATCCCAGAAACCTTAGACTCACTCCAATTTGCATACCACCCCAACAGATCCACAGATGACGCAATCTCTAATGCACTCCACACTGCCCTTTCCAACTGGACAAAAGGAACACCTAAGTGAGAATGCTGTTCATTGACTACAGCTCAGCGTTCAACACCATAGTGCCCTCAAAACTCATCACTAAGCTTAGGACCCTGGGACTAAACACCTCCCTCTGCAACTAGATCCTGGACATCCTGATGGGCCACCCCCAGATGGTAAGGGTAGGTAACAACACATCCACCACGCTGATCCTCAACACGGGGGCCCCTCAGGGGTGCGTGCTTAGTCCACTCCTGTACTCCCTGTTCACCCATGACTGCGGGGCCAAGTACGACTCCAACACCATCATTAAGTTTTCCGACGACACAATGGTGGTAGGCCTGATCACTGACAACTATGAGACAGCCTACAGGAAGGAGGTCAATAGACCTGGCAGTGTGGCGTCAGGACAACAACCTCTCCCTCAATGTGATCAAGACAAAAGAGCTGATTGTGGAAAACAGGAAAAGGAGGGCCGGGCATGCCCCCATTCACATCGACAGAACTGTAGTGGAGCAGGTCTAGAGCTTCAAGTTCCTTGGTGTCCACATCGACAACAAACTATCATGGTCCAAACACACCAATACAGTCATGAAAAGGGCCCGACAACACCTTTACCCTCTCAGAGGACTGAAAAGATTTGGCATGTGTCCCCAGATCCTCAAAAAGTTCTACAGCTGTACCATCGAGAGCATCCTGATTGGTTACATCACCGCCTGTTATGGCAACTGCTCGGCATCTGACCGCAAGGCGCTACAGAGAGTAGTGCGTATGGCCCAGTACATCACTGGGGCCAAGCTTCATGCCATCCAGGACCTCTATACCAGGCGGTGTCAGGAAGGCCCTAAAAATTGTCAAAGACTCCAGCTACCCAAGTCATAGACTGTTCTCTCTGCTACCGCACGGCAAGTGGTACCGGAGCACCAAGTCTAGGTCCAAAAGGCTCCTTAACAGCTTCTTCCCCCAAGCCATAAGATTTCTGAACAATTAATAATTTATTAAACAACAAGGGGCAGGCAAGAGGCAGGTCGAGGACAGGCAAAAGTTCATTAACCAGGTCAGAGTTCCAAACAGTACAGGGAGGCAGGCAGTCTCAAGGTCAGGGCAGGCTGAATGGTCAGGCAGGCAGTCTCAAGGTCAGGGCAGGCTGAATGGTCAGGCAGGCAGTCTCAAGGTCAGGGCAGGCTGAATGGTCAGGCAGGCGGGCTCAGTGTCAGGGCAGGCTGAATGGTCAGGCAGGCAGTCTCAAGGTCAGGGCAGGCTGAATGGTCAGGCAGGCGGGCTCAGTGTCAGGGCAGGCTGAATGGTCAGGCAGGCGGGCTCAGTGTCAGGGCAGGCAAAAGGTCAAAACCAGGAGGACTAGAAAAACAGAGACAAGGAAAAGCAGGAGCACGGAAAAACACTCTGGTTGACAAGACAAGACGAAATGGCAACAGACAAACAGAGAACACAGGAATAAGACGGGTGACACCTGGAGGTGGGTGGAGATAATCACAAAGATAGGTGAAACAGATCAGGGCGTGACAATACCGCCTTGCACACTCTTGCCTGCATCTATTGATCTAGGGTGTAATCATTAGTCCATTAGCAAACAAGAGTTTCTATTGGACAAATTCAGGTATGTTTATCCCCCTTTCAATCCGTTTGCTTCCGTTCAAGAAATGTTTTTCAACAGAATCGGTGGAATGAATACACCCCTGATCACAAGGAAACACAGTTTACTTTCATTGCAGCCACATAACAGCATGATACCTTTGATCATTGTATTCCTTCTCGCATCTACGCGCTCTCCTCCTCTTACCTTGTCCCTTCGCTTGTGGACTTCAGTGCACAACACATCAGCTTTCTGGGACCAGGTAATAAAACCTTTTCAAGCCAAACCTTGAAAAGGTTAACCACTACACACAGCCTACATCGTTGTAACCATATTAGCGTCATAGTCAACATAGCTACTAAACTAACCCGTTAGTAAACCCACTACAAGCATGCAGATTCAGATCTAAAAAACATTAATGTCCTCAGAGAGGCAATTCATCTTGCAGCAGTCATAAAACATATCACATCTAAAAATGTTAAACAAATATTTAATAATATTTACAAGCAAATAGGCAGTTTCATAGTGTAAGGAATTCGGAATAAGAGGGTACTTGGCCCTATTTTTTTACCGGCCAGAGGAAGGAGCTGGAATTCAGGGTGGAGTGGATGTGAAGAGTCAACCGCTATTTTATTCTCCTTATGGAGGGCTCAACCCAGGTAGAGAGATGACAGTTCTTACTGTTGCTGCCCATGATTTTCCCGCAAGTCCTGACTATCTTGCCCAACCTATTTTTCTGTGCAACCTTGATATTCCCAAACCAGCAGGTCAAGCAGTAGGACAGAATGCTCTCAATTAATGATTTATAAAAGAGAACCATGATGGTTAGATCAACATTAAAAAAGTGCAGTTTAAAAATAGCATCTGTACACTGATCCCAGGACAGCTTGTTGTCAATGACTAGGCCAAGGTATTTGTACTCCTCCACTATTTCAATGGGCTCACCTTTTATCAGTGATGGTGTGTGAATGGAAGGGTTCCCCTCGAAAGTCAATCACCATGTCCTTTGTTTTTTATGTATTTCATTTNGGCTCAAGAAGAAGCACATTAAGGTCCTGGAGTGGCCTAGCCAGTCTCCAGACCTTAATCCCATAGAAAATCTGTGGAGGGAGCTGAAGGTTTGAGTTGCCAAACGTCAGCCTCGAAACCTTAATGACTTGGAGAAGATCTGCAAAGAGGAGTGGGACAAAATCCCTCCTGAGACGTGTGCAAACCTGGTGGCCAACTACAAGAAACGTCTGACCTCTGTGATTGCCAACAAGGGTTTTCCCACCAAGTACTAAGTCATGTTTTGCAGAGGGGTCAAATACTTATTTCCCTCATTAAAATGCAAATCAATTTATAACATTTTTCACATGCGTTTTTCTGGATTTTGTTGTTGTTATTCTGTCTCTCACTGTTCAAATAAACCTACCATTACAATTATAGACTGATAATTTCTTTGTCAGTGGGCAAACGTACAAAACCAGCAGGGGATCAAATACTTTTTTCCCTCACTGTACTAGTCCTACTATATTTATTTCTCAATTTTCCTAATATTAAGCACATTGTTAATCTTTACAACAGGAGTTTAGCCTACCTGGCTGGCATGAAAATGAACTACAGGAAAAGCGTCCTCCATTCGCTATTTAAGTGCATAGATGACATGTATTTTTTCCCGCTGCCCCTGTTTCGAGACAGCTGCATGATAATGGTCCATTCTAAATCAAAACAAATTTCACACATATATTATTTAGTATATGTAATGACAAGATTAAATCAAGAATAGTCTGATGGGTGACAATATTAGCCTATAACTTCTGAATTACATATTATCACTTGTGAATGATGCCCAGCATAAGAAACATACTTTTTTGGGCGACTTTTCGAATCATAGTCGCACACCTCATGTAGCCTAGCCCATAGGCCTATATCCTTTGATAAGGTTTGTATCACAACTAAAGTTAAGCACATTAATCAAATCAAATTGTATTTGTCACATGCACCGAATACAACAGGTGTAGACCTTAGTGTGAAATTCTTACTTACAAGCCCCTTAACCAACAATGCAGTTCAAGAAATAGATTTAAGAAAATATTTAAATTAAATAAAACATTTACACAATAAAATAACAATAACGAGGATATATACAGTGGGTACCAGTACCGAGTCAATGTGCGGGGCTACAGGTAAAGTAACTATGCATAGTTAATAAACAGCGAGTAGCAGCAGTGGGGGTGTCAATGTAAATAGTCCGGGTGGCCATTTGATTAATTGTTCAGCAGTCTTATGTCTTGGGGGTAGAAGCTGATAAGAAGCCTTTTTGTCCTAGACTTGGCACTCCAGTACCGATTTCCGTGCGGTAGCAGGGAAAACAGTCTATGACTTGGGTGACAGGAGTCTCTGACAATTTTATGGGCTTTCCTCTGACACCGCCTATTATATAGGTCCTGGATGGCAGGAAGCTTGGCCCCAGTGATGTACTGGGCCATACGCACTACCCTCTGTGGCGCCTTACGGTCAGATGGTGAGAGTTGCCATACCAGGCAGTGATGCAACCGGTCGATGGTGCAGCTCTATAACTTTTTGAGGATCTGAGGACCCATGCCAAATCTTTTCAGTCTCCTGAGGGGGAAAAGGTGTTGTCGTGCCCTTTTCACGACTGTCTTGGTGTTTTTGGAGCATGATAATTCGTTGGTGATGTGGACACCAAGAACTTCAAACTCTCGACACGCTTCACTACAGCCCCGTCAATGTTAATGGGGGCCTGTTCGGCCCGCCTTTTCCTGTAGTCCACGATCAGCTTCTTTGTATTGCTCACATTGAGGGAGAGGTTGTTGTCCTGCCACTCTGACCTCCTCCCTAAATGCTGGCTCATCATTGTCGGTGATCAGGTTTACCAATATTGTGTCATCAGCAAACTTAATGATGGTGTTGGAGTCGTGTTCGGCCACACAGCTGTGGGTAAACAGGGAGTACAGGAGGGGACTATGCACGCACCCCTGGGGGGCCCCAGTGTTGAGGATCAGCGTGGTAGATGTGTTGTTGCCTACCCTTACCACCTGGGGGCGGCCAGTCAGAAAGTCCAGGATCCAGTTGCAGAGGGAGGTGTTTAGTCCCGGGGACTAAGCTTAGTGATGAGCTTTGTGGGCACTACGGTGTTGAATGCTGAGCAGTACTCAATGAACAGCATTCTCACATAGGTGTTCCTTTTGTCCAGGTGGGAAAGGGTAGCATGAAGTGAGATTGAGATTGCGTCATCTGTAGATCTGTTGGCGCATTATACGAATTGGAATGGGTCTAGGGATGATGGTGTTGATGTGAGCCATGACCAGCCTTTCCAAACACTTCATGGCTACCGACGTGAGTGGTACGGGGTGGTAATCATTTAGGCAGGTTCCTTTCACTTTCTTGGGCACAGGGACTGTGGTGGTCTGCTTGAAACATGTAGGTATTACAGACTCGGTCAGGGAGAGGTTGAAAATGTCAGTGAAGACACTTGACAGTTGGTCTGCGCATGCTTTGAGTGCACGTCCTGGTAATCCATCTGGCCCCACGGCTTTGTGAATGTTGACCTTTTTAAAGGTCACATCGGCAACAGTGAGCGTAATCACACAGTCGTCCGGAACAGCTGGTGTTCTCGTGCATGCTTCAGTGTTGCTTGCCTCGAAGCGAGCATAAAAGGCATTTGGCTCATCTGGTAGGCTCGCGTAACAGGGCAGCTCAGAGCTGGGTGTCCCTTTGTAGTCAGTAAAAGTTAGCAAGCCCTGCCACATCCAACGAGCGTCAGAGCCGGTGTAGTAGGATTAATTCTTAGTCCTGTATTGACGTTTTGCCTGTTTGATGGTTCGTCTGAGGGCATATCGGGATTTCTTATGTGTCCGGATTAGTGTCCCACTCCTTGAAAGCGGCAGCTCTAGCCTTTAACTCGGTGTGGATGATGGCTTCTGGTTGGGATATGTACTTACGGTCACTGTGGGGACGAGGTCATTGATGCACTTATTGATGAAGCCGGTGACTAGCTGGTATACTCCTCAATGCCATTGGATAAATCCCAGAGCATGTTTCAGTCTGTGCTAGCAAAAGAGTCCTGTAGCGTAGCATCCACATCATCTGACCACTTCCGTATTGAGCGAGTCACTGGTACTTCCTGCTTTAGTTTTTGCTTGTAAGCAAGAATCAGGAGGATAGAATTATGGTCAGATGCGTATCTGTGTGTGGAGTAAAGCTGGTCTAGAGTTTTTTTCCCTCTGGTTGCACATTTAACATGCTGATAGAAATTTCAGACCGATTTAAGTTGCCCTGCATTAAAGTCCCCGACCCCTAGGAGCGCCTCTTCCGGATGAGCATTTTCTTGTTTGCTTATGGCCTTATACAGCTGGTTGAGTGCGATCTTAGTGCCAGCATCGGTTTGTGGGGGTAAATAGATGGCTAAGATTAATATAGATGAGAACTCTCTTGGTAGATAATGTGGTCTACAGCTTATCATGAGGTACTCAGGCGAGCAATACCTCAAGACTTCTTTAATATTAGACATTGCGCATACCAGCTGTTATTGACAAATAGACACACACCCCCACCCCTCGTCTTACCAGTCATAGCTGCTCTGTCCTGCCGATGCACAGAAAATCCAGCCAGCTCGATATTATCCATGTCGTCATTCACCCACAATTCTGTGAAACATGAGATATTACAGTTGTTAATGTCCCGTTGGTAGGATAGTCTTAATCGTAGATCATCCAGTTTATTTTCCAATGATTGCACGTTGGCCAATTGTACGGAGGGTAGTGGAGGTTTACTCACTCGCCTACGAATTCTCACCCTGACCACTGGCCCCTTTTTCTCTGTATTTTCTTCACGATAATGAAGGGGATTTGGGCCTGGTCTTGAGTAGGCAGTATATCCTTCGCATCAGACTCGTTAAAGAAAAAATATTTGTCCAGTTGGAGGTGAGAAATCGCTGTTCTGATGTCCAGATGTCAAACCAAGGAAACCCTAACTTCAAATAAAGGAGCGCAACTCCAACCCTTCCTCCAAACTCCCATGGATATCAAGACTTTACACGCAAAATGTAAACACGCCAGAATTCGATCCATATTCACAATTGACAATTATTTTATCTTACCATGTCTGGGGCCAATTTAGGTTTTACTTTAGCCTTCCTATTTGGTTAATCCAGGCCTGGTCTGATGCCAAGTAAGTATGGGGTTCTGTAGTAGCCTACTAAAAGGTCCAGAGAGTGAGTCATCAATTTCTCAGTGTGGAGCTAGCCTTGTTCAGTTGTAGCCTACTAAAAGGTTCAGAGAGTGATTCATCCCTGTGGAGATAGCCTTGATCTGTTGTAGCCTACTAAAAGGTCCAGAGAGTAAGTTTCATCTAGCTTGACTTTAAATGAATTACTTCACCAATGGTTAGAGCAGCTAGCTATGGAGTGGGCAAGCTATAGTGCAGGGTGCGACATGCGACTGACACATTGAGGTTGAGGAGAATGCGGGGCATGAAGCGCTGGGCATCTTGTTGTTATGACATGCATTATCTGAATAAGGCCACAGAATTATACTTACGGATGAGTGCTTCTATGAAGGAATGTGGAATGTCTTTGAACTTCAGAGAGTTGGCTTAACTAACGTTGGACCAGAGCTAGCTAACGTTGGACCAGAGCTGGCTAACGTTGGACCAGAGCTAGCCCTTGACCATGACTCTCAGATCCTTTACATTACACATAATAACGTCTAGAGCTTTCGAGAGCTAGACCAGAGCTATCTTACAGGATAGCTAGCTAATGAGCTTGTGTGCGGAGCGGCACCAGAATTCAAATTAAACCAGTTATATGACCTACAGCACGGTCAAGCAAGTTAATGTTTCAGACATTTTCAGATTACTAAACAACTATTGATTTAAAATGACAGAGAGTTGTCGCAAAGAAAAAACAGGAGCTGCCTCCACTATCCCTACACCATTTCAACTTCAACATTTCAACATCATCAAATCACCTATGCATAGTCTAATACAGTGACAACAAAAAGATACCAAAAACAATTTAGTCCAATCAATGTAAGCTAAATATGATGTGGCTATCCATGGTTCTGATTTCTCTCTGTGTGTGTGCGTGTGTGTGTGTGTGTGTGCACGTTCAACTCAACTGTGTGTGTGACAGGGAGAAGGTATGTGTAACTGACTTTCCATTCTAAATTCCCTGGGCTGTAGAGCTTATGCCCCACCTCTTGAGATTCACAATGCAAACAGAACAACAGCCAGCCCATGTCCAATTACACATTGACCTTTAATCAGTATGTTCACTTCTAGGGTAGTATACAGTGTGTTCGTGCAAGTAGAAAAACCATGTTGACTCATCCTACTTGTAGAGAAACGCCAATGCCATCCTCCTCTCTTTTATGTTTCAACAGTCTATGGCTCTGTCAAACAGTACACGCTTTTATTTTTTGTTGACCTAGGCTACCTGGCTAAAATGCTTGCTTGCTAGCCCAACTTCCTTTCATGGGCAACATTAGCTAGTTAACATTAGCCTTCTACATTTAGCTACATATTGAGCTTCCATCCTATCTGGCTAAGGGCACAATGTATTAATTTATGGTTGGATCAGAATCACCGGTATAATCATTGGCCGGAGAATTAAGTAAAACCACAAGTCCAAATCCCTATCTCCATCCCGGTTCAATTTTAGCTAGCTAGCTAGCTAGCCACCGAAGGACAACAACACAACGAGATGCAACAATTCAAGTTGTTTCTGTCAATGACGAATGGCTCTCGAAGTGATGTGATTGGAGTGAAGCCGAATCCAAACTGGCTTCCCTTGACACTATGTTTTTGGTGTGTCAACTTTTTTTATCAAGGGAGGCCAAATGCTCGTTAGCTTGCATTCAATACTAGGGGCGGCAACAGACAGACTAGACAGAATCAGATGGATGGCCTATACATACAGAGACAGATGGGCGCTGTTTTGCTCGCTTGGATGCTTTCTCCGGTGAGATATATTCAGCCTCTACGGAAAATTATGAAACACAGAGTGATGAAAGATACATTATTTTAGATGTTTTTTTCTTCTTTTTGTCATTTTTTGGGGGAAGCCTGGTTTCCCTTGGCATCCATGAATAGCTACAGTATCATCAAATCAAGCTTTATTTATATAGCACATTTCAGACATGGAATGCAACACAATGTGCTTCACAGGAAAAAAAACTATGAAAATAAAATATTTACTACACAACAAACATAAGAGGATAAAAGACAAAATAATTGCAATAAAAACTGAACAACTAAAAAGCGCCCTAAGGAAAAGCAAAGCTAAAAAAGGTGTGTTTTAAGATCTCTTTTAAAATATTCACAGTTTCGCCCCCTCAGGTTCTCTGGCAGGCTGTTCCAGAGGCTGGGGGCAAAGTAACTAAAGGCTGCCTCTCTTGATTAATAATTGTATAAGTGTGCCCTTTGTTCACCATTGTCCTGTCGATTATTGTTCCAATGTCTGTTTGTTCGTTTGAGTACCTTTGCTATGTTGTTTTGGCTTTCGTGCCATGTATATTGTGCAGATGATTACGGGTCTCGTCCTGTGTGATAATCATTGTGCGATTGTGCATTTATTCGAGGTACTCCTCGCCCTTTTGTTTGGGTTTCTACCCTGTGTTTTGTATACGTGTTTGTTTGGTCTTCGTCACCTTTACACGGCACACTGTAATTTGGGTAAATAAAAAACCCTATTACGCATTCCTGCACCTGTCTCCCGATCCCTTTATACCAGCGTGGCACTCTCCATTCCTCTTGGTCCTAGGCTTTGGGATAGTTAAAAGGCCAGTGCCAGAGGACCTGATGGACTTACTGGGCACATAACTTAAAAGCATGTCTGACATGTATTGGGGCGCACGATCATGGATTGATTTAAAAACCAACAGAAGAATCTAAAACTCTAAAACTCACAGGCAGCCAGTGCAGAGACATTAAAACCAGTGTAATGTGTGCTCCCCGCCTGGTCTTGGTCAGTACTGGTGCTACAGCATTCTGTATGTTTTTCAGTTGACCAATGGCTTTCTTGGGTAGACTAGATAGGAGAGCATTACATTAGTCAAGCCTGCTTGTAATTAAAGTGTGGATGAGTCTCTCTGTATCAGCCTGAGAGAGAAACGGCCTCACCTTGGTAATGTTCCTCAGGTGGTTAAAAGCTATTTTGATCACATTCCTAATGTGTGATTCGAAATTGAGTTCAACATTTTAAATAACACCTAGGTTTTTTTATCTGGTGTTTTATCTTTATTGCCCGTGAATTAAAATGTGCGGCCAAATCCTCTCTTTGTGCTTTGGCTCCAACAGTAAGTCCCTCGGTCTTGTCTTGATTTAGCTGGAGGAATTTGTGAGCCATCCAAGTATTTAAATAACTAATAAAGTCTAATAATTTATCCGTGGAGCTAAAATCCTCCGGTGACACAGAAATGTAAAGTTGTGTACCGTCTAAATAGCAGTGCAAATCAATGTTGTGCTTCCTGCTAATGCTGCCAAGGGGTAACATATATAAATTGAACAATACCGGACCCAAAATTGAACCTTGTGTAACGCCACATGTGATCTGCATTTTCTTTCTATGTTCACCAAGGGTGACAAAAAACTCTTGACCGGTTAAATAGATCCTGAACCAATTTAGAACTGGACTGGAGATGCCAACCCACCTCTCCAGTCTGTCCAGAAGGACATCATGGTCAACAGCGTCGAGTGAAGCATTTAAATCCAAGAGTACAAGGACAGAGAGCTGTTTGGCACCTGTGTTGGCTCTAAGATCCTTTATCAGTGGACTATGCATGCTTTGGAGGGAGGTGAAGGGGCAGGTAGCATACACACACACTGGAATAAGTTTAATGTCTTGCCTTAAAGGTCAAAACAGTAACTTGGCCACTCAAGAACTTTCACTGTCTTCTTAGTAAGCAACTCCAATGTAGATGTGGCCTTGTGTTTTAGGTTATTGTCCTGCTGAAATGTAAATTCATCTCCCAGTGTCTGGTGGAAAGCAGACTGAACTAGGTTTTCCTGTAGGATTTTGACTGTGCTCTATTCCATTTATTTTTTATCCTGAAAAACTTCTTAGTCCTTAACAATTACAAGCATACACATAACATTATGCAGCCACCAATATGCTTGAAAATATGGAGAGAGGTACTCAGTAATGTGTTGTATTGGATTTGCCCCAAACATAACACTTTGTATTCAATACAAAAAGTTAATTGCTTTGTCCATTTTTGGGGCATTATCACTTTAGTGCCTTGTTGCAAACAGGATGCATGTTTTGGAATATTTGTATTCTGTACAGGCTTCCTTCTTTTCACTCTGTCAATTAGGTTAGTATTGTGGAGTAACTACTCAGTTTTCTATCATAGCCATTAAACTCTGTAACTGTTTTAAGTCACCATTGGCCTCATGGTGAAATCCATGAGCAGTCCTTCATGAGTTATGAAGGATGCCTGTATCTTTGTCAACATCCAAAGTGTAAGTAATAATTTCACTATGCTCAAAGGGTTATTCAATGTCTTTTTCTTTTTAGGTGCCCTTTCTTGGGAGGCATTGGAAAATCTTCCTGGTCTTTGTGGTTGAATCTGTGTTTGAAATTCAATGCTCAACTGAAGGACCTTACAGATAATTGTATGTGTGGGGTACAGAGATGAGGTAATCATTAAAAAATAATGTTAAACACTACTATTCCATGTAACTTATTATGTAACTTGTTAATTACATATTTACTACTGAACTTATTTAGGCTTCTCATAACAAAAGGATTGAATTCTTATTGACGTAAGACATTTCAGCTTTTAATTTTTATTCAATTGTAGAAATTTCGAAAATATAATTTCATTTTGATATTATGGGGTATTGTGTGTAGGCCAGTGACAAAAAAAATATAAATTCAGGATGTAACACAACAAAATGTGGGAAAAGTCAAGGGGCGTGAATACTTTCTGAAGGCACAGTAACAGCTGCTATGTCTCAGGTAGCCTCCAAAAGCCAGCATGGATAGAATGCAATAATTTACTAATATTTGCTATATTCAAATTATTATCATGTGGTAACGAATGGCCACGGTCCGTGCCATGTTGAACTTTGCACTTCTGTAGATCAGAAACACTTGGATAGTAAAACTTGCATCCCGCCAATCAGAATATTAAGGCAAAGCAATTCAGGCATTCTTGAAAGTCAGGACAATCCTGGTCCTGCAAAGAAGCATCATTTTATATTTTAAATGTTTTAATTTACAAGCAGTAAGCCTAAGCATTTAAAATTAAACGTCTGTGTCACAACTTCCGCCGAAGTCGGTCCCTCTTCTTGTTCGGGCGGTGTTCGGCGGTCGACGTCACCGGTTTTCTGACCATCATCGTTCCCCCTTTTCATGTGTTTTGTTGGTTTTGTATAATTGTACACACCTGTTGTTGATTTCTCCCAATCACGCACCTGTTTATATTTCCTTCCTTCCCCTCTTCCCATTGTGCGTGATTGTTAGGTTTGTACCGTTTGACTTCCCAGTCTGTGTACTGAGGGCTATATTATTTTGGTTCTTGTATATGCCGGGTTGCTGTTTTGCTCCCGTTTACTGTTGATTTTCGTGTGGGTATTCTGTTTCGCCAGAGTTTGTTGGTTTGGACTGGTGTATATATTAAAATACCTTTTCACACGTAACTACCTCCTGCGCCTGACTCCTTCCACAACAGAACCACGGACACTACAGTCTGCCAGCCCTATGGGCGGTAAATCATTGAATCTGATTAAATTACTAAATGCAATTCAATCTTTGAGGACTGCAACCATAGAAATAAAACGTATTATTATTTAATAAGCTATTGTCAACTTCCTGTCTGGTTATTTTGCTCAGAGCTCACTGTGACCCATGTTTACATGCTTACATATTAGGCTATGAATTTTGTGCAGAAATGTATTTATTATGCAAATGGAACTGGGGACATGACATAACATGCCTCGCGAACCTTGACATCACATGCCTCGCGAATTTTAAAAACAAAGTTTCCACCATCATTTGTTGCAATAAGGAAAGTTTGACAAAAGAAAAAAACACCCCTGTCAAATGGATACAAATGTTGTTGATCTTTCTAAAAAAAAAATTGCAACATTACTTTGGTAGAATAAACCTGGGTCAATGGAAGCCTATTTAGACTGTTTCACTCTAACTGCCAATTATAAAACAGTGACTAGATGTAGAGGCCATTCAGATGGAGGTAACGCCATGAACGCCCACCTGTCTCTCTAGCACTCACCAGTATCACTGAACGAGGGCCCCGTGGCGCCGCTAGTTACGTGGGTGGCGGAATTCACAGAGACGCTTTACAAATCCTCTGTTTGAATTCCTATAAAGGAAAATATGAACAGTTGAATCAAGACTATTTTTAAAGTTAGAAATAGCGAGCGGCACCTCGCTTTAGTGTTCTGACTGAAATAGTTCATACATAGTAATCCCAGAGGAGCCTTAATGGATGATTCACCTCCCAGAGGAGCCTTAATGTATGATTCTCCTCCCAGAGGAGTCTTAATGGATGATTCACCTTCCAGAGGAGCCTTAATGGATGATTCACCTCCCAGAGGAACCTTAATGAATGATTCACCTCCCAGAGGAGCCTTAATGGATGATTCTCCTCCCAGAGGAGCCTTAATGGATGATTCACCTCCCAGAGGAGCCTTACTGGATGATTCACCTTCCAGAGGAGACTTAATGGATGATTCACCTCCCAGAGGAACCTTAATGAATGATTCACCTCCCAGAGGAGCCTTAATGGATGATTCACCTCCCAGAAGAGCCTTAATGGATGATTCATCTCCCAGAGGAGCCTTAATGAATGATTCACCTCCCAGAGGAGCCCTAATGAATGATTCACCTCCCAGAGGAGCCTTAATGGATGATTCACCTCCCAGAGGAACCTTAATGGATGATTCACCTCCCAGAGGAAACTTAATGGATGATTCACGTACCAGAGGAGCCTTAATGGATGATTCATCTCCCAGAGGAGCCTTAATGAATGATTCACCTCCCAGAGGAGCCTTAATGGATGATTTACCTGTGACTGTGAGAGATGAGGTGCAGAATGCTCAAGTCCTGCATGTTTTGATCTAACTGAATCAGTCACAATGCAATAGAGGATTTATTGATGATGTTCAAAATGGGGATTTTCACTGTTTGGTCTGCACAGTTTTTAACAACATGGTTATTTTGATGGCTCCACAACAACAGGCTACAAAAAATCGTCGTATCAGTCTCTGTGTTCGCTTAATGAAAACTCCATTATGTAGAATATAGGATGTTTTCTTGGCTTTGTAATTGCCTTCATTGTTCATATTCCTAGATGATATAATGTATCTGTGTGTGCAAACACTTCCACCCACTGTACTTAAAAAAAATTATAATAATAATAACTAGCTATTATAAATAATTCAAATTCTGCCTCCTTTCTTTGGTTACTTAACCTGTTGTGTAAGGAACGAGAAACAGTAGAACCCCAAACAATGTTCTTCCATCACATTAACGACTAGAAATAGCTTATCTCCGAGGATGGGGGAAAGATGGCAAGAGAGTACTCCCGTAATGTGTATGGTGACATCCATGTAGAAAACAAAAACACTCCATCTATTTTAAGTAGGAAACCAAATGAGCATGTTTGGGCCTGCGGTGCGAGAGCAACAACACAGATGAATGAATTACAGCGAACATGGGAAAATAGAGCTTCTGATGTAATCAAAGCAAAAATAGCCTACATGAAAGTTAGAGAGAGTAAACTTTTTTTCTAGTTGAGGTAAGTTACAAGTCAAGTGTTCTGGCTTCTCAGGTAGATCAGCTCAATCAGACCATGCAACTGAAAGATGTCAGATCTGCCAATGAGAGGATTGCACGCTTAGGATTGGACAACACAGATGAAAAGGAGCTTCATGGCAAATTAAATGTCCATTAGCCTTACGTGGAATTCTCGTCTTGTCACATTTTCGTCGACTAAAATCAAAAGCAATTTGTAATAGTTCTCTTTTTTGTTTTTACCAGGGCATCTCGTCTCGTTATCGTCATAGATTTAGTCAGGAATACTAGATAGTTGTCGTCGTAGTTACTATTGAGAAAATGAAGACTGCTGTGGACCGAGGTTATGGTACATCTTAACTCCGTTACAGCTATAGGATGGTGCATTGGATTGTTGCCCTGAGCAGTGTAATCCATTATTTTAACATGTTTTACTTTACAATGCTTGATAATACTTATTCAAGATAAAATGTTATAAACATGTTATAACATTTTGATAAAAATGCTCATCTAGGCATATCTTGCTTCAAGGTACTTGCTTAGAAACTCCTAATTATCATCTAAGCAGTCACTGTTGTCATACATCAATCTAGGTGAACATGGATTAGGTTGCCTAAATCCCTATGATATACAGTACAATGGTGAATATACTGAACAGTACATGAGTGTTAAATTACTGCCCTTTCAGTTGCTGTCTTAACCCCTGTGGCAGCTCTCTATTCTGGGCTTGACATGATCCAAGCACCAACAGGGGACGTATAGAAAGGTCCATAAAGCGATCCGTCATCCTCATTCATGCCAAATAATACTCGCCAAGAATGAATTACCAGCAAATCCGCCATATCATCATCTGACTGCCAATGACATACCTAAATGGTGTCCCCAAGGCATTTTTGAAGTTGTGTACATCTCCTAATAACTGACAGTGTGGCTATGCCTCCCACGTTATGCCACAGAAAACATTAATTTACACATCAGGCAATTGACAGCTAATAGTCACCACAACATGACATGGAGTCAGATTCCAAAGGTAAATAAATATTCAATAAACATCAGACAATGCTTTACACTACCAAAGGTTTGGGGTCACTTAGACATTTTATTGTTTTTGAAAGAAAAGCACCTTTTTTGTCCATTAAAATAACATCAAATTGATCAGAAATTCAGTGTAAACATTGTTAATGTTGTAAATTACTATTGTTGCTGGAAACGGCTGATTTTTCGTGGAATATCTACATAGGCGTACAGACTCCTATTATTAGCATCCATCACTCCTCTGTTCCAATGGCACGTTGTGTTAGCTAATCCAAGTTTATCATTTTAAAAGGCTAATTGATCATTAGAAAACCCTTTTGCAATTATGTTAGCACAGCTGAAAACTGTTGTCCTGATTAAAGAAGCAATAAAATTGGCCTTCTTTAGACTAGTTGAGTATCTGGAGCATCAGAATTTGTGGGTTCAATTAGAGGCTCAAAATGGCTAGTCAGTCTATTCTCATCAGTCTATTCTTGTTCTGAGAAATGAAGTCTATTCCATGTGAGAAATTGCCAAGAAACTGAAGATTTCGTACAACGCTGTGTACTACTCCCTTCAAAGAACAGCACAAACTGTCTCTAACCAGAATAGAAAGATGAGTGGGAGGCCCCGGTGCACAACTGAGCAAGAGGACAAGTACATTAAAATGTCTAGTTTGAGAAACAGACGCCTCACAAGTCCTCAACTGCCAGCTTCATTAAATAGTACCCGCAAAACAACAGTCTCAACGTCAACAGTCAAGGGGCGACTCCGGGATGCTGGCCTTCTAGGCAGAGTTCCTCTGTCCAGTGTCTGTGTTATCTTGCCCATCTTAATCTTTTATTTTTATTGGCCAGTCTGATATGGCATTTTCTTTGCAGCTCTGCCTAGAAGGCCAGCATCCCGGAGTCGCCTCTTCACTGTTGACGTTGAGACTGGTGTTGGGGGATTCTAGTCCTAGCTGTGGGTGGATTGGGGAATTCTGGTGACTCTTATGTACCTAGTCCTAGCTGTGGGTGAATTGGGGGATACTGGTGACTCGTATGTATTGTAATGTATTGCTCTTGTTATAATAAACCCTGGCATTTTTGTTGAATCTGTTTATATACGTTATTTGACAGACCTGTGTTTAACTTGTCCCGAGGCCTCCCCTTGTGTAACAAAAAAGTGGCATTGTACAGTTCACATTTGGTGTTGTCGGCAGGATGAGTAAAATGTGGCAGAGTGAATTAAGTGGGAAGGGGTTTACTTTTTTACATTTTTTATAATTTAGTAATTGTGAAAGGGGCAGTAGAGCAGCAGTGGGCCGTGACCACAGCTGAGGGGATCCAGTGCCTTGTCTATTCTCTTCTGCCCAAGTCGCTTCAGGGAAGGACCATGGAGCACACCAGAGGGGAAATGGAGGACCACATACTGGACTTAGAACAACAGCTGCAGAGACCGCCACCAGCGTCCAATGCATCCGGGTCTGCTACCGGTGTTGGTTCCACTGCAGTTGTGACTGTGAGGAAGGAGGTTGTGTACATCCAACAGGATCATAAGGTACCAACGTTTTCAGGTAAATTGGACAGAGCAGACTCCCCTTACTGAGCTCAAATATCTGCCCCTAGGGGAGAGGGAGTGTGTTGCTGGGATGTTTTGAGGTAGGTGTATGGTTGGTTACATTCCCACATTTCTCTTCAGTGCAGTTTTAGTTTCAGGTGTGACCAGGTACGACACAGCGTGCTACTGCTCAGTTTCAATACGCCCCAAAAGGGACCAGCTAGAGAAAAATGAAGCGGTGGTCTGGTCGGGACCCCTGCCGTTGGAGCGTCCGGAAAACTAGAACCCCCCAGTGTGCAGAACCACACACTGGTGGGGGATTACTGGGATCCGATTCGGGTAAAGTGTCAAAATGGCCTCCTTCAGGAGTGTGGGTGGCTGGGTCTTAAGGCAGCAAATGGTTTAAAGATCCCATATCTAGGTTACATCGAATTAGGCATCACCATCTATGGGACGTGCATGCCGTGCAGAGGTGTTCTGGTAGTTCGAGACCATGCTGACCAGCACATGAAGAGCATTGAAGCCCTTCCAGTGCAATTGGCAGCCCCCGGGTGGAAACGAGCCCTCAGACACTGCCAGATGCTTTTTCATCTGAAGCCCACAAGGTCAGGGTACAGGGTAAGACCCCTTTCTGTGTTGCTGTTGGTGCATTGACACCCGGATTCATGTTCCAAGGTTCTTGCGCAGGAACAGATTGAGCTTTTAGTTGAATCACTGAAACCAGAGGATGGTGTCCTCCTGGACGCGTTGTTGGTTTCCCCTTCTTTGGTGCTAGCGGAGAGAGGACTAGCTTATGTTCCCGTCACCAATGTTTGTTACTCTGATGTTTGGCTGACCCCCCGCAAGGTTATAGCTACTGTGCAAATGGCTCAAATAATTGTTGAGAATGACGCCAAGTAGAGTTTCTTGTAGATGGGTCCTCCCATGAGTGTACAGGCTTTGATTCTTCTGAGATTGCCAGCCCCAGTGAAAGGCCGGTGTTAGACTTCCCTACCTTTGAGGGGCTGGATAGGGCAGAGGAGCTACAAGCCAAGGTCGTTTTAGACAAGTACCGCACTTTGTTTTCTAAGTTTGAAACTGATGTGGGTTGCAGTAATTTGATCAACCATGAGATTACCCTGCTAGATGAGGCTTGAGTACGGCAGCCCTACCACCGTATCCACCCCTTCCAGTATCAGTTGGTTAGGGCCCACATCAAGCAGTTATTGGAGAGTCAAATCATCCGGGAGAGTTGTAGCCCTTACTCGTCTCCTATCGTACTGGTGCTGAAGAAAGATGGACGTCTAAGGATGTGTGTTGACTATCGACAACTGAATTCAAAGATGAGGAAAGATGCTTTTCCCCTGCCAAGAATCGAAGAATCGTTGGAAGCCCTCATCGGGGCTGAGTGGTTCTCTGCTCTTGATTTGGAAAGTGTACATAGTCCACTAGAGATGGCCAAAATAGGACAAGGCTGTTGTACATCGTTTGGCCTACTTTAATTTGGATTATGCAATGCTCCAAGTACATTCCGGCGCCTGGAGTGCATGTTCAGAGACTGTCGCTTTCAATCTGTTCTTTTGTATCTTGATGATGTGATTGTGTTCTTGTCCTCAGTGCGGCAACACCAGGAGAGGCTGAGGGGAAGGGTTCTCCCGGTTGAACCAGCAGGGGCTGAAGATTAAACTGTTAAAGTGTAATTTCTTTCAGAAGTGGGTGACCTCGGTCATGTGGTCTCTGCGGAAGGTGTTGCCACTGATCCGGATAAAGTTGCAGCCATGAGACAATGGAGGGTTCGTACCAACCTGACTTTCAGTAGAATTTTGTCTTAGAGATTGATGCTAGCCATGGGGGTTTAGGGTCAGTTCTCTCTCAAGGGCAGGGGGAGGCTCAGACCTATTGCCTTTGCTAGTAGAGGGCTCAAACCGACTGAGCAGAACATGGAGAATTACAGCTCCATGAAGCGTGAGTTCCTTGGCCTTAAGTGGGCGGTTACATAAAAGTTCAGAGAGTACTTGCTAGGGGCTCCTTGTACAGTATTCACTGATAATCACCTGTTATGTCATCTGAACAAGGCAAAACTAGGTGCAATTGAACAGCGGTGGGTTTTCAGCTGGCCTCTTATGACCTCACTCTTATGTATTGCCCTGGATCTAAGAACGGGAATGCTGATTCGAGCCACTGAGAAAGTGTTCAATAATAAATTGCTGCTTTTCCCGTTGTTCGCAGGCAGACTTGACTGTTTTGCAGAAGCGGGATCCAGCCATTGGACCGTTCCTGACATAAATGATGCCCAAGCCCCGGGGCCAATGGAGAGAGAGAAATTGGGTAGAGGTATGAAAGAACTGGTTCGTCAGTGGGAGCAACTGGAAGAGAGGGAGTCTGTGTTGTACCGACGAATCTATGCCTCTGATAGAGGTAAGGAGGCTTATCAGATCGTACTGCCACAGTGTCTCCAGCAGAATATCCTTTCCAGTCTTCATAACAATCATGGGCATCAAGGGGTGGAACGCACTTTTTCAATTTGTGCGGTTACACTGTTATTGGACAACTATTTATGAGGATGTGGAGAAATGGTGCAGAGAGTGTGAGAGGTGTGTTCTTTCTAAAGTGGTTCAGCCAAAGGGCAAATCCTTTATGGGTAGTCTCCTGACTTCCCGCCCCTATGAAGTCCTGGCTATAGATTTTACTCTGCTAGAGCCAGCTAGTGATGGATAAGAGAATGATGTTAACATATCTGTTTTCCAAGTACACGCAGGCAATCCCTACCAAGGATTAGCTTAAAAACTTATTAGGGATCGGTGGGATGCTAGCGTCAACATCTGGTAAAATGCAGAGCGCCAAATTCAAATTACAAAAATAGTAATGTTAAACATTCATGAAAATACAAGTGTTGCACACCATTCAAAAGCTTAGAATCTTGGTAATCTCACAGCGTTGTCAGATTTCAGGAAAGCTTTACGGCGAAAGCATAGCATTTGATTGTCTGAGGACAGCGCCCCGCATACTTTCCCCTATTAGCATAATATCATAACTGCACAGGTGTCACAAAATAAATTGCTTACCTTTGAAGATCTTCCTCTGATGGCAATCCAAAGGGTCCCAGCTGCACAATAAATGGTCCTTTTGTTCGATAAAGTCCCTCTTTAAATCCCAAAAGCTCTGTTTGGTTGGCGCGTTTTGTTCAGTAATCCACTGTTCCACTCATTCAATATACAAGACATAGAAAACGTAAAAAAGTTACCTATAAACTTTGTCCAATCAACTCAAACAACGTTTCTTCTCAAACCTCAGGTACCCTAATATGTATATAAACGATAATATAAAAAAAAAATAACCTGCTCAATAGAACAGGAAAAAAACGATGAACAAAAGAGTAGAGTCCTCTCCAGAGTCCACTGGCAAAAACAGCTCTTACTCATTGGTTTTTCAAAAAACACTCCGGAAATCTTGTCTAAAGACTGTTGACATCTAGTGGAAGCCATAGGAACTGCAGTATGGGAGCCAAATCCCCCTGCTTTGAATAGCATGTCAAAGGAAAAAGTGTGACAACACAAAATCACATTTTCGGGATGGATTTTCTTCTGGTTTTTGCCTGCCAAATCAGTTCTGTTATACTCACAGACATTATTTTAACAGGTTTAGAAACTTCAGAGTGTTTTCTATCCAATACTACTAATTATGTGCATATCCTAGTTTCTGGACCTGAGTAACAGGCATTTTGCTTTGGGAACACCAGACTCTCCGAACTTCCGAACAATGCCCCCTAGCCCAAAAAGGTTAACTACTTAGGGAGCAGTGGGGCGCTAGCGGTGAAATGTAAGGCGCCAAATTCAAAATCCAAAAATTTAATTATTAAACATTCATCAATATACAAGTGTTGCATAGTCATCAAAAGCTCTGATTCTTGGCAATATCACAGCGTTGTCAGATTTCAAAAAGGCTTTACGGCGAAAGCACAACATTTGATTGTTTGAGGATAGCACCTACAATATTTAACCATTAGCAAAAATTCATAAACCAGCACGGTTCACACAAAACCCATTTCACAGCGAAAACAAATCCCTTACCTTTTGAAGAACTTCTGCTGAGGGCTTCCCAAGTGTCCAACGAAGACATCCAATGGTTCTTTTGTTAGAAAAAGTCATTTATTATATCCATAAATCTCCGTTTGGTTGGCGCGTTATGTTCAGAATATCCAACATCGAATCGCCCACTGAAACGTGAAGAGAACGCGTTCAAATATACCCATAAACTTTTCCTAAACAAATGAAATACCAGTTATAATGCATCCTTAGCTATCCTTTTATGAATATTAGCGATAATATTTCACTCGGATGGTAACCTAAACGTTATATAAGTAAAATAAAGTGGGGCGCGCACCCAGACTCGCGCCCAAAAAAACTTGTTGACATTTTAGGTCCCCTTACCATTTCCTGTTCCTATCCGTTCCTCTTACTCCAATCACTCTCAGTCTTTGTATATAGACTGTTGACATCTAGTGGAAGCCATAGGTACTGCCATCCAGGAGCTGGATTGCCTTGACGTCAATGGGGAGAGTGTCAAACGAGAGCAAAGGTCACCAAAAACTTTCCGGATGGATTTTCTGCGGGTTTTCGCCTGCTATATCAGTTCTGTTATACTCACAGACATTATGTTAACACTTTTAGAAACTTCAGAGTGTTTCCTATCCAATAGTACTAATTATGTGCATATCCTATTTTATTTACTTTGGGCACGCCAGACTCTCCAAAACCGTCTCCTCGGCAGCCGCTCCCTAAGAAGTTAACAGCACGGTGGCTGAGATTCTGGTGATGCACTGGTTCCATTTGTTCGGCCCGCCCAGTAGGATCCATTCGGACCAGGGACTAAATTTTGAGAGCAACTTGATGCAGCAACTGCGCCAGCTCTACAAGATTGAGAAAAGTCGCACGACCCCATACTGGCCCTAGGGTAACAGTCAGTGCTAGGAATTCAACTGGACCCTTTATGACCTGCTGCACACACTGCCCCCTAACCAGAAGAGGCGCTGGCCTTGCCACCTCCATCAGGTAACATATGCATACAACACCACTGTTCATCAGTCTACTGGTATGACTCCCTGCTATCTGATGTTTAGGCGGATGCCTCGTTTGCCTAACTTACTTTTTCTAGGTATGGGGACACAGGATTCTGTTGCGCCTTCTTCACCACACTGTCTGTGTGGGTGGACCATTTCAGTTTGTCCATGATGTGTACGCCGAGGAACTTAAAACGTCACACACTCTTGTTAATCTTTCATCTTAGGTTCTATCAGTTCAGTTATATTTCAGCTGATAGGCTACCTATCATCTTACCTTGTGATCATTTCACACCAGGAATAATGACTTGATAGCGTTTCTGTTACAAGAGCAATAGCTCGGCCCTATTCAATGGGGCACAATATGCTTATCAATCATCCTTCATAGTCAGATAATGACTGTGAAAGGTCAAGTTGTTTCAATAGCTCGCCTTAGTCAAGGGTATCTCTTCTCAATTAGTTATGCTTTGTTTATTCCACAGCCTATTCAGATGGTAGCTATGTTCTTCAAAACCTGTGGAAAGACCAACTTAACTAAAAGCAAATTCTTCAGAGCTTTCATCTCACACAATTCATTGTGACTCACACATGAAGTAGAAAACGCCTTCTCGTTCATACACACTCACTCTCTCTCCTTCCTTCTCTCCCTCTCTCTGCATAACTCGCTGTCTCAGTTTTAATAACACCCAATTCATTTTTCATGTCACACTCGCTCGTTCATTTGCTCAGCCAAAGGAAGAGAGGAGACAGAATGAGCCGAGGGGAGACAGAATGAGCCGAGGGGAGACAGAATGAGCCGAGGGGAGACAGAATGAGCCGAGGGGAGACAGAATGAGCCGAGAGGAGACAGAATGAAAGCACAGCATGAGTAATGAAATAATGACCAAATTGTAAAAAGAAATGCAGACACTCCCCTTGCGAGGGAGCTGACAGGTGTTTGCGGAGCGTGGGTGCGAAATCCATTAGAACTCTGTCAGAGGATGGCGCTGGGTAACAAAGGTGCTGTAATTACCCAGAGCCACGCAGACTGGAATCACATTTTTCACTCAGGCACCACTGCAATACATGCAAAATGGCTGCCTCCATGTGCTGTCTTGGTATCCCGGTGAAAGAGAATTAGCAGCCTCCATTTGAATGTATGTTTTACTGGCACTGTATGTGTTTCTTTATTGGGGTCAAAGTCCATAAAGATAGATGATTGTCATAACGGTGTTTATGAACCAATGAATGTTAAGGTACGACCACAAATAATCATCATTGTGTAGCTAGTGAAACCTCTACAGCAGCGGAATTCCCCAGAAGTGGGATTGAATCAATATTTGAATTGACTTGTCAGGGGACAGGCATATTGCATGTATGTCAGAGGAGATCAAAACGGTGTGAGGTTAAGGGTTGGTTTTGTTGATGGCATACAGTTACAGTCCGAAATCTAATTTTATTCAGTTTCAGAGTACCATCTTTTTGCCAATGATCAATGGTAGATAATAAAGGACAGAAAACTACTTAATACAATGTCAGCGTATTAATCCCAGTTACTTCCTGTTTTAGACAGTTTAATTTATCAAATTAAGAGAGATTATTAAGAGCTACTGATAATCAGAGAGACATAAATTGTTTTTCTCACAGCTATTGTTATTCTAAGCATGTCCTTCTCAGAGATATCCCTCGGGCCATTCCAACCCCCCCCCCTCCAAAAAAAAACAAATTTCTAATCCTCCGCAACATGACATTTGTTACAACCTTAATTAAACATTCCCATGCAGGCACACCTAAACAGCCAAGGATTATTATTCTCTGAGTGTCGCTGGAGCATAACACCGGGTTGTATATCTTCCCGAAACATCTGTTTGACATGTTACAATGCTAAATAAAAGAACAGGGACGCCAGGCATAGACAAGTTTGACAAAGACGTTGTCTCGATACAATGCACTATTTGTTCCGCTGTGATGGTGGTTTGAAAAGCCCCACTCACACCTGTGCTGTATAGCTTGATCTTTTGGTGGCTGTTGTTATCGTATATTGGACCCCAGGCAACATCACAATAAATACTAAAACTAAATGAAGACCTTATTTCCAAAACACTATAACTACAATTTGTTTCACATTTGGGTACCTTCATGTGTGTGTACAATATTACTGTTCTGAGATTATTTTTTTATTAATAGATTTTAGATGTAGTTGAAATTGTGTTTTTTTCAATGTAACTTGTCCGATGGCTTGGGGTAGAAGCTGTTGAGGAGCCTTTTGGTCCTAGACTTGTTCCGGTACCTCTTGCCGTGCGGTAGCAGAGAAAACAGCCTATAACTTGGGTGACTGGAGTCTCTGACAATTTTATGGGCTTTCCTCTGACACCGCCTATTATATAGGTCCTGGATGGCAGGAAGCTTGGCCCCAGTGATGTACTGGGCTGTTCGCACTACCCTCTGTAGCCCCTTACGGTCAGATGCCGAGCTGGTACCATACCAGGCGGTGATGCAACCGGCGGTGATGCAACCAGTCAGGATGCTCTCGATTGTGCAGCTGTAGAACCTTTTGAGGATCTGAGGACCCATGCCAAATCTTTTCAGTCTCCTGAGGGGGAAAAGGTTTTGTCGTGCCCTCTTCACGACTGTCTTGGTATGTTTGGACCATGATAGTTCGTTGGTAATGTGGACACCAAGGAACCTGAAACTCTCAACCCGCTCCACTACTGCCCCTTCGATGTTAACTTCTTAAGGAGCAGCTCCCGAGGTGACGGTTTTGGAGAGCCTGGCGTGCCCAAAGTAAAATGCCTCCCACTCAGGCCCAGAAAATAGGATATGCACATATTTAGTACCATTGGATAGGAAACACTCTGAAGTTTCTAAGAGTGTTAAAATTGTGTCTGTGAGTATAACAGAACGGATATGGCAGGCGAAAACCCGAGGAATTTCTGTCCTGGAAAAAGTGGTTTTGACACATTGCCTCATTTTGAACCCCTCCCTTATGAAAATTTCCATATAAGGGAGTATGAATGCAGTACCTATTGCTTCCACTGGATGTCAACAGTCTCTGGACACTGTTTCGATTCTATTTAGTTGCTTTAGATGGCAAGAGAAGAAGAATTAGGAAGTGGTCACACAGAAGTCAACAGAAGAGAATGCGTGTTCCCGGCTTGCACGCGCTGTGGTTTTTTCCTTTCCTATCGCCCAGTTTATATTCCGGTTGAAATATTATACAAAATATACATAAAAGTGTTCCTAAGGATACATTATCAATGATGTTTGATTGTTCTTGGACAGGTTTATAGGTATGGGTTGAACGAGTTCTCTTCATGTTTCAATGGGCGAGTGGACGCTGTATTTTCTTATCAGAACGCACCAACCAAACGGAGATTTATGGATATAATAAATTACTTTTTCTAACAAAAGAACCATGGATTGTCTTCGTTGGACACTTGGGAAGCCCTCAGCAGAAGTTTGTCACGATCTCCGTGAGGGACAGACCAAGGCGCAGCGAGGTATCCAGTATACATTCTTTATTAAATAACGGAACTGGGACAAAAACAACAAAACGAACGAAGACCGTAACGTTGAACATAACAAGTGAACTAACAAAGCTATGAACAAACAATAACCCACAAAACCCCTCTGAAAACTACAAACATATATATGGTTCCCAATTAGAGGTAACGACACTCAGCTGCCTCTAATTGGGAACCATTATCCCAACATAGAAATAGATCACCTAGAACAAAAAAACCCTACACCAAAACGAAACTAAACACGCCAGCCTATAAATATCAGGCCTGAATGTGACAAAGTTCTTCAAAAGGTAATTGATTTGTTTTCGCTGTGAAATGTGTTTTGTGTGAACTGTGATTGCTTATGAATTTATGGTAATGGAAAAAAAATTGGAGGTGCTACCCTCAAACAATCAAATGTAGTGCTTTCGCCGTAAAGTCTTTTTGAAATCTGACAACGCTGTGATATTGCCAAGTAGCAGAGCTTTTGATGACTATGCAACACTTGTATATTGATGAATGTTTAATAATTCAACTTTTGGATTTTGAAATTGGTGCCTTGCATTTCACTGGGTAGTGTCGGGAGTGGGGCGCTACTGCTCCTTAAGAAGTTAACTTAGTGATGAGCTTCGTGGTCAGCATTCTCACATAGGTGTTCCTTTTGTCTAGGTGAGAAAGGGCAGTGTGGAGTGCATTAGAGATTGCGTCATCTGTGGATCTGTTGGGGTGGTATGCAAATTGGAGTGGGTCTAGGTTGTCCGGGAGGATGCTGTTGATGTGAGCCATGACCAGCCTTTCAAAGCACTTCATGGCTACCGACGTGAGTGCCACGGGGCGGTAATCATTTAGGCAGGTTACCTTCGCTTCCTTGGGCACAGGGACTATGGTGATCTGCTTGAAACATGTAGGTATTACAGACTCGTCAGGGAGAGGTTGAAAATGTCAGTGAAGACACTTGACAGTTGGTCCGCGCATGCTTTGAGTACACGTCCTGGTAATCCGTCTGGCCCAGCGACATTGTTAGTAAGTAGCCTGTCTTTGGTAGAGCCGCGTGGCTTGCCTTGCTCCCTCCGACAGCCAAACAAATGGTGAGATTTAAAGTTTTTTTTTTCTTCATTAAGGTAATGAAAAGTAATATAACTATGTAATATGACACGTTACTTTCCACAAAAAGTAACATTGTAAAGTAGCACGTTATTTTGGTAAATGTTAAATGTTACAACTAATCCCAACACAATTAGTCAGCATTTTTCAAGATAAAGAACTTTGAGTAGAGCAAACAAGTTGCATTGATGCATGTGTAGTAAAATTGTTTTTATATCATTTTTCTGACATGTTTCAATCTCCACTGTTGTATTCGGTGGCCACAATCAACCAATCAAGCTTTGAAGAGGGTCACGGTTTTAAATGGGCCGCTGAAAAGGGCCCCAAACGATTGTCAATTGTAAAGCAAAGCAACCATTTGGGAAACCACTATTCTCTATACAGAAGGTATATGTGAGTTTCCACTTGCCATTGTAATCCCTGAATATAATTTCAGGCTAAGGTGGATACACAGGTTTGCTGTGAGTGTGTATGGGCCATCACTGTGCTCTATTTTACACATCACTAGCTTTTGACTAACTCATAAACTTACCTCACCTGTCTTCCCCATGCAGTAAACCTGGTATTACCAACCCTCCCCTGTCTTCCCCATGCAGTAAACCTGGTATTACCAACCCTCCCCATTCTTCCCCATGCAGTAAACCTGGTATTACCAACCCTCCCCAGTCTTCCCCATGCAGTAAACCTGGTATTACCAACCCTCCCCAGTCTTCCCCATGCAGTAAACCTGGTATGACCAACCTTCAACAGTCTTGCCTCTGAATCTTATACTGTAAAAATTCAAAACTTTTTTCCCTCCCGTCTGCATTACTCTCAAAGAGAAAAGGGGTCTTGTGTTCTGCTATTCCCCTTACAGTAATTTCCTACCATATACACCCGCTTCTAGGCTATTGTATAAAGGTGAAAGAGCCGTACATGCTCGACAGTAAAATGTAAGGCAACACTTAGCGTGGAGGCTGTCGTATTAACAAAAGGCTATCATAAGGATTGACATAACACTTTCCATGACGGATGAAAACAAATGCAATCTTTGTAATAATGCCTACAGCGTTGTTAAAAAGCTTATCTAGCTGATTGGAGCAATTTTCTCTTTGAGCACCTGCCCCCCAAAGGGTCTGTGCACTAACCCTGTTCTTAGATGATGAAGATGATAAATTAGGATAAGAAATGAAAATTTGTTGAGAAAGATGTTGCTGACAATGTCGACGGAGGAAGAAGGATACTCACAGAGAATGGTTAACAACAACAACATATGTTGATTTAATGCATAAATGCTAGCTGCTCTATTTCTTTCATCACTTACTCATTGCCTGGAATTTCCTTGGGCGATGTAAACAAATAACTTACTAGATTTTTCTGAGTGCAACAGGCTTCCAGGTGGATTGCTGAGGGGCGTTTTCATCCTATTTATTTCCACTATCAACTGAACGAATAGGGTTGCTTTAACGATGAAGGTCATATGACTAAGGTTGAGTTTACTGTATCTTCAGTATATATTCAGTATACAAAACGCTATATATCCATTTTCAGAAATGTTGTTAAATGTGCTTATATTGTTTAACCTCTTAACCTCTTGTTTAGACCCTTTTTTTCAATTTTTGCCTAGAATGACATACCCAAATCTAACTACCTGTAGCTCAGACCCTGAAGCAAGGATATGCATATTCTTGGTACCATTTGAAAGGA
>QNTS01003006.1:70474-97125 GCA_003317085.1 Hucho hucho | reverse complement strand
TGAGGTAGTATGTACATGAATGTATAGTTAAAGTGCATATATGATAAACAGAGAGTAGCAGCAGCGTGAAAGAGGGGTTGGGGGGGGGGGCACACAATGCAAATAGACTTAAGTGATTAAGTGACATCCTTGTTGTGGCTACCTCTCAATGATATCTCACATTTTAGATCAGGCTGATAACATACGGCAATATTATATATTTAACTAGGCATTATATATTTAACTTACCTGTTCAGGAGTCTTATGGCTTGGGGGTAAAAACTGTTGAGAAGCCTTTTTGTCCTAGACTTGGCACTCCGGTACCGCTTGCCATGCGGTAGTAGAGAGAACAGGCTATGACTGCGGTGATTGGGGTCTTTAACAATTTTTAGGGCCTTCCTCTGACACCTCCTGGTGTAGAGGTCCTGGATGGCAGGCAGCTTAGCCCCAGTGATGTACTGGGCCGTACGCACTACCCTCTGTAGTGCCTTGCGGTCAGAGGTGGAGCAATTGCCGTACCAGGCAGTGATGCAAGCAGTCAGGATGCTCTCGATGTTGCAGCTGTAGAACCTTTTGAGGATCTCAGGACCCATCCCAAATCTTTTTAGTCTCCTGAGGTGGAATAGGCTTTGTCGTGCCCTCTTCACGACTGTCTTGGTGTGTTTGGGCCATTCTAGCTTGTTGTTGATGTGGACACCAAGGAACTTAACTTGTCAGGGAGCGGTGGGTCGCTAGCGACCCACTCCCGACACTACCAGGTGAAATGCAAGACAAAATTCCAAAATTGAATTATTAAAAATGCACCAATATACAAGTGTTCCATACTCATCAAAAGCTCTGCTTCTTGGCAATATCATAGCGTTGTCGGATTTCAAAAAGGCTTTACGGCGAAAGCACTACATTTGATTGTTTGAGGCTAGAACCTCACATATTTTCCATAACCATGAAATCTTTAGCCAGCGCGGTCGATAGAAAATGCATTTCACAGGGAAAACCTGTGCCTTACCTTTTGTAGAACGTCTGCAGAGGGCTTCCTAAGTGTCCAACGAAGACAATCCATGGGTATTTGGTTAGAAAAAGTAATTTATTATATCCTTAAATCTCCTTTTGGTTGGCACTTTGTGTTCAGAAAATCCAATGTGACGAGAACGCGTTCAACTATACCTGTAAACTTTCCCTCAACAAAACAAAAATGATTTAAAATGCTTCCTTAGCTTATCTTTTATGAATAAAAGTGATAATCTTTCACTCGGATGGTCACCTAAACGTTATATAAGTCAAATAAAGTGGACCGCTCAGCAAAATGTGCGTTCAAAAACGTGCATCTGAAAAAGAGGTCCCTTGACTAAAACTACTCTCATTAGAACGCATTAGTTCCGATTTCCATGAAACTTTGCCTATACACTGCTGACATCTAGTGGAATCCGTAGGTACTACATCCAGTGTCCTGGTATAAATAGTTTTTTATAGGCAAAGGCTCAAAGTGAGCTATAAGCCAAAAGGAATGACATTTCCGGATGGAAAAATCTCAGTTTTTTGCCTGCCAAATGACTTCTCTTACACTCACAGACAAAATGATAACACTTTTGGAAACCTCAGAGTGTTTCCTATCCAATAGTACTAATTATGTCCATATCTTAGTTTCTGAGCCTGGGTGGCAAGCATTTTACTTTGGGCACGCCAGACTCTCCAAAACCGACCCCTCAGCTGCCACTCCCTAACAAGTTAAANTTAAAAATAGCATCTGTACACTGATCCCAGGACAGCTTGTTGTCAATGACTAGGCCAAGGTATTTGTACTCCTCCACTATTTCAATGGGCTCACCTTTTATCAGTGATGGTGTGTGAATGGAAGGGTTCCCCTCGAAAGTCAATCACCATGTCCTTTGTTTTTTATGTATTTCATTTTAGATGGGATGACTCACACCAGACAGTAAAATCATTCAGAGCTGGTCTGTGCTCTATCTCATCCCCTTCGAGAAGACTGACCAAAGCAGTAACGTCAGAATATTTGATCAGGTGGCGCCATGGTAACCGGCTCCGGCAGCTGTCTGTATACAGTATGTATAGTACTGGTGAAAGAACACTGCCCTGTGGGGTTCCAACTGAAGTAGTGTGCACCTCAGAGAGTGTGTTGCCAACTCGTACCTGCTGAATTTGGTGATCCATGTTATAAGCATAGAATCAAGTCCAAAGTCTCCTCACAGTCTGTCCGCGAGGACCAATGGATTGATTGTGTTAAATGCAGAGGACAGATCTGCGGACATGATACACACATGGGTTTTACTGCCCTCCAAATGCATGTACACCAGATGTAAGAGCGAGAGGATGGCATCATCTGTCCCTCTCTCTGACCAGTATACAAATTGGAGGGGGTCAAGCAGGTGTCTGGTGGTGTACATGTACTTGATGTATGCCTTGAGGATCTTTTCAAGAGATTTAATCAAGAGAGAGGTAAGAGCGACAGGTCTGTAATCATTTGATGCAGATGGATGAGAGTTTTTTTGGGACAGGTACAGCAAAAGATTTTTTCCATAGAGATGGAATTTCCAACGTCTCCAGAGCAGAAAGACAGAGCAGAAGAAAAAAAATTCAGTTGAGTGGAACAGTGTTTTTTAAGACATGACCACTTATGTTATCAGGCCCGGGCTCTTTCGTACTCCAGTCTTTCGTACTCCAGTGCTTTTGAACACTCGTTGTACAACTTCCTCATTGATGACAAGCACACTCTTGGTTGCCATGACTTCCTCCTCCAGACAGGCCAGGGGAGTTGGACCGCCCCCTGTTTCAAAGCGGGTGAAGAACTTGTTCTGTTCATTGGCTGTAGAGAGGCATACCCTCTTGTCCAGGCAGGGATCGATACGTTGCCTCCCTTTGAAGAGGGCGTTTGCTATATTCTTAATGCCCAACCAGGCAGACCGAGAGTCTCCCTGTGACATTATCTGTTGCACCTTATCCTTGTACTGGCATCTCGCCTTTTTCATCTCTTTGTTCACCTCTCTCTGTATCTCTTTTCTTTTGTGTGGATTCCCGGAGGCAAAGTCTTGTTTCTTCTGGTTAAGCACCACTTAAAAATGTTTGATCACCCATGGTTTGTTGTTAGGAAATATCTTACATGTTTTTTTGGAGGGGGGGGGGTCACCAAATCAACACAGAATTCAATATAGACAGATATTACATTAGTCAACTCGTTCATGGATGATTCTTCCAATACACTCCAGTTAGTACAAGCAAAGCATCCCTACAATTGATCAATACTGTCATTGTCCCACACCTGTATTTGTTTTTCCACCACCTTCTCCCTTTTCAGTAACTGTCTATAAGTTGGTTGTAGAAAAACAGTGTTATGATATTATCAAAACAACGGAAAAACAAATGCTGCAGGGTACCACTGCCCAGAGCCCCGAAGTGGTACAGTGTACAGTCAGCAGAAATCAGTTTAGCAGTTTATAAATACATTTATAAAAACAAAAGCGTACCTTGACTTGGAAGAGTTCTCATGTTGGATAGCCATAGTCAGCTAGCTAACATGGCAACCCTCTCTGTTTGAGCCGGGTGTTTGAGTATGCTAAACTAGCTAGCTGCATTCACTAGCTAAGTAATTGAAAGTAAAACAAAATGCTACAACCCTTCTCTCTTGCTCCTCCTTCATTTTTTAAGAAATTAATTTGTTCAAAACTATTCAACTATTGTCTTTTCTCTCTTTGAGTCAACTACTCACCATATTTTATCCACTGCAGTCCTAGCTAGCTGTAGCTCATGCTTTCATTACTAGATTCATTCTCTGATCTTTTGATTGGGTGGACAACATGTCAATTCATGCTGCAAGAGCTTTGGAGGACGTCCTCTGGAAGTTGTCATAAGTACTGTGTAAGTCTTTGGAAGGGGGTGAGGACCACAAGCCTCCTAGGTTTCGTACTGAAGTCAATGTACCCAGAGGAGAATGGACACAAGCTGTCCTCCGGCTACACCATGGTGCTACCCTACAGAGTGCTGTTGAGGCTACTGTAGTCCTTCATTGCAAAACAGTTTGTTTTAATCCATTATTTGTTGACATGTGAATATATTTAGTATAGTTTTTATCTAAAAAGGATAACTTTTTCAATGTTTCCCTACTTACATTTTTATGAAATTCACAAAAAAATGAACTTTTTACTTTACTCCGTTATCCATAAAAGTAATCTGATTAAGTAAAGCGTTACTTTTGTAACACATTACCTCCAGCACTGCTGACTAATGGACAAAACACTAAAGGAAAGTTGTTGAGCTTAGTAAAGGTAGCTACAGTATGTTAGTATGTTAGCTAACATCGTGAATCATGTTATATTCATCATTTAATTACAATGTTACCTCATGGGTTGCACAGATAATGACTACACCTCTAGTAACATTACCTCCAACTAGTAACATTACCTCCAACACTGCTGACTAATGGACAAAATACTAAAATAAAGTTGTTGAGTGTAGTACAGGTAGCTACAGTATGTTAGCTACCATCATGAATAATGTTATATTAATTATTTCATTACCATGTTACCTCATGGTTTGCACAGGTAATGAATACACCTCTAGTAAGGGGCATAATGCGCCCAATATTTTTAAGGGGGCACAGAGAACCTGAGGTGCCGATGGGATGGAGGGGGGGACCCATCTGCGTTTAGCATTTCACAAACACCTGGGGTCTATTCATTAGTCCACACCGTAGCAAAATGGTTTCCATTGCTAGGAGAGTTTCTATTGGACAAATTCAAGGTAGTTCTCTGCCCATTTGGTTCTGTCTGGTTCCTCGTGAATACACCCCCTCCAATCTAGAACATCAAACCTTATGCCTAATTGGGTACTTTAACCAGGATATTCAAACCAAACTGAGGTACTGCAGGGGATATTCAAACTGGGGTACTTCAGGGGATCTGATTGATACAAAAATCAAAAGTTTAACAACCCAAAAAAAGTATATGTTTTTATGAATATTGTGAGTAACAACAGAATAAACACATTTTGAATCACATACCTACAGTAGAAAATACTAACAAATGTTGTTTATAATAATGTCAACCTTATTTCGCAACTTATGTAGTTCAATCAGGTAGGCTGGTCTGAATGCTTGTTTAACTTCATCCAGTAAGCAGAACATAATTCACTTCATTTCCCATTCTACGGGCATAGTGAAAATGGCTTTCCTATTAGCCATGTGCGGAAATGTAATTTACCTATTTACTTTATAGCCTAGCACAACACAATAATACACATTCCTCACGCTTGCTGTTTAACCTAATCTTGAAATTATCACCTTCCTCTCTGTCAACCAATGGCCGTAAATCTTGGGATGTAGTTACACACTACATGACCAAAAGTATGTGGACACCTGCTCGTCGAACATCTCATTCCAAAATCATGGGCATTAATATGGAGTTGACCCCAGTATGCTGCTATAACAGCCTCCACTCTTCAGTGAAGGCTTTCCACTAGATGTTGGAACATTGCTGCGGGGACCTGCTTCCATTCAGCCATAAGAGCTTTAGTGAGGTCAGGCATTGATGTTGGGCGATTAGGCCTGGCTCACAGTTGGGGTTCCAATTCATCCCAAAGGTGTTTGATGGGGTTGAGGTCAGGGCTCTTTGCAGGCCAGTCAAGTTCTTCCACACCGATCACGACAAACCATTTCTGTATGGACCTTGCTTTGTGCACGGGGCCATTCTCATGCTGAAACAGGAAAGGGCCTTCCCCAAACTGTTGGCAAAAACGTTGGAAGCACAGAATTGTCTAGAATGTCATTGTAGGCTGGAGCATTAAGATTTCCCTTCACTGGAACTAAGGGGCCTAACACGAACCATGAACAACAGCCCCATACCATTATTCCTCCTCCACCAAACTTTACAGTTGGCACTATGCATTGGGGCAGGTAGCGTTCTCCTGGCATCCTCCAAACCCCGATTCATCCATCGGACTGCCGTAGGTATCAGTCGCTCCAAGTGCCGCTGGCTGCTGGTAAGCTTTCTTGACTTGGACATACATTTTTGCTAACACATGGCTAATCTTGGTTTAACCAGCTAAACAGCTGTTACTGGTGAAAATGTGTTTGGAGTAAAGGCTAGTTTACGCTCCCGCATCCAGTTACAACTATAACTGTTGGGAGGTGAAAATAATCTACCAAATTGATTTATTTTAAACAGTTAACTACTTAGGGAGCAGTAGGGCGCAGTACTTATCACTACCCGGTGAAATGTGACCCATTTTACTTTGGGCACGCCAGACTCTCCAAAACCGTCACCTATGCAGCCGCTCCCTAAGAAGTTAATTACTTCTCCTTGCCATTGTCATTCAGCTGATGATAAGCCAAGACAACTGGAACATTTTTGCGAACATATGATGGGGGTCCCTGGGTTGCCGGTTTGCCAAGGTGGGGGTCTCTGGGCAAGGTTGAAGACCCCTGCTTTAACACCATCAACCTTCACTCCAGCAGCCATATTGGATCCCGTCCCGTACGAGACACACTGCCACTCGCCCACTTTCACCTACTGCTCCCTATCTCCTGTGCTCTGCTGAATAAGAGCAGTATGATAATGCATCTTAGCGTCACCCAGGATAAAATACTTTATTGCAGTGGCTGACACCTGACAGAGAGGCATATAAAATCTGACAACACGTGTGTCAGATATGTCTGACTCTCAAACAACAGTCAAGTTCTTTCCAGGATTTTCTTTCCACTGTCCTGAAGGTATTTCCTTGGTGGTGTCTCCCTCCTGGATGTACTTTTAACTGCTTCCTGTGTATGTGACCCTACCTTCCAGAGGTCATGTCACCTCTGACCCACCCTCAGGTTGGGGTTGGTTGTGGCGAGGAGGTCCAACTGTTGAAGGACCGTTTTAAGGAAGGTTTTTCTCTTCGCCCTTTAGGCTCATAACAACTCAACAGAGACGGTCCAGCCAGTGGTAGCAAACAGTACTATGCATCCTCCGTTTTCTCACTTTCCAGAAAGCTAGCATCAGTTCTTCCACCAAAAACTACCCAGCCTCTATCTATCTCCACCAAATCCCTGAGGAACAAATCAAGTGTGGGCTGCTCCACAATCTCTGCAACACCAGCCTGTAGCCCTGACATCTTCTGAAAACACAGTCTCTTGATGTTGCATGTCCTGTTTGTGCCCACTATCAGAGCTTGCCCAGTTACTTTCTCTCTCTCTGCCTCTCTGTCTGCTGCTGACATTTTAATCCCATTTGTTGTGATCTCAGTCCCAGCTATAGTGCCTTCAGAAAGTAATCACACCCTTTGACTTTTTCCACATTTTGTTGTTACAAAGTGGAATTCTAAATGGATTTAATTGTCATTGTTTGTCAACAATCACACCAAATACTCTGTAATGTCAAAATGTAAGAAGAATTCTAACATTTGTTTTTTAAAAAGTAAAATTAAACACAAATATATCTTGATTAGATAAGTAGTCAACCCCCTGAGTCAATACATGTTAGAATCACCTTTAGTAGCGATTACAGTTGTTCTGGGTACGTCTCTAAGAGCTTTACACGCCTGGATTGTGCAACGTTTTCCCATTATTCTTTTCAAAATTCTTCAAGCTCTGTTGATCATTGCTAGACAACCATTTTCAGGTCATGCCATACATATTCAAGCAGATTTAAGTCCAAACTGTAACTCTGCCACTCAGGAACATTCACTGTCTTCTTGGTAAGCAACTCCAGTGTAGATGTGGCCTTAGGTTGTTGTCCTGCTGAAAGGTGAATTAATCTCCCAGTGTCTGGTGGAAAGCAGACTGAACCAGGTTTTCCTGTAGGATTTTGCCTGTGCTTAGCTCCATTCCGTTTTTCCAGTCCTTCACGATTAGAAGCATACCCATAACATGATGCATGTTTTGGAATATTTTTATTCTGCACAGGCGTCCATCTTTTCACTCTGTCAATTACGTTAGAATTGTGGAGTAACCACAATGTTGTTGATCCATCCTCAGTTTTCTCTTATCGCAGCCATTAAACTCTGTAACTGTTTTAAAGTCACCATTGGCCACATGGTAAAATCCCATACAAAAGTGTAATTAATAACTTCACCATGCTCAAAGGGATATTCAGTGTCTGCTTTTAAAAATTGTACCTATCTATCAATGCATGCTCTTCTTTGCAAGGCATTGGAAAAGCTCCCTGGTCTTTGTGGTTGAATCTGTGTTTGAAATTCACTGCTCGACTGAGATAATTGTATATGTATTTGTATTTATAATGGATCCCCATTCACTGCTGCCTTGGCAACTGCTACTCTTCCTGGGGTCCAGCAACATTAAGGCAGTTATATACAATTTTAAATATTACATGACATTACATTTCATAAGACTTTTCACAACACATTAAGTGTGTGCCCTCTGGCCACTACTCTATCATCACTTATCTACAGTACAACATCCATGTGTACGTGTGTGTAGAGTGTGTGTCTTATCATGTGTATGTGTGTCTATGCCTGTGTGTGTGTCTCTTCACGGTCCCCGCTGTTCCATAAGGTGTGTGGAGTACAGAGATGAGGTAATCATTAAAGAATCATGTTAACTTAGGGAGAAACGGGGCGCTTGCGGGCCGTTCCCGACACTACCCGGTGAAATGTAAGGCGCCAAATTCAAAATCCAAAAGTTGAATTATTAAACATTCATCAATATACAAGTGTGGCATAGTCACCGAAAGCTCTGATTCTTGGCAATATCACAGCATTGTCAGATTTCAAAAAGGCTTTACGGCGAAAGCACAACATTTGATTGTTTGAGGATAGCACCTCTAACATTTGTCCATTAGCATAAATTCATAACCAGCGCGGGTCACACAAAACCCATATAAGAGCTAAAATATATCACTTACCTTTCGAAGAACTTCTGCTGAGGGCATCCCAAGTGTCCAACGAAGACATCCAATGGTTCTTTTGTTAGAAAAAGTCATTTATTATATCCATAAATCTCAGTTTGGTTGGCGTGTTATGTTCAGAAAATCCACCGTCGAGTAGCCCATTGAACCGTGAAGAGAACGCGTTCAAATTATACCTATCAACTTTGTCCAAACAAATCAAACATCATTTTTTATGTATCCTTAAGTATCCTTTTATGTATATTTACTATAATATTTCAACCGGACGATAACCTGAACGATAGGAAAGGATAAAACCACAGAGAGCGCGAGACCGTGACCGCGCATGTCATTCTATTGAGTTCCGGGGTCCACGTCTAAATTCTTCTTCTATTGGCTTCTAATTCAACCTAAGGTCATGAAACCCTGTCTAAAGACTGTTGACATCCAGTGGAAGCCATAGGTACTGCAGTCTAGTTCCTAGATAACGTTGAATACAATAGGCAGCCAGGAGAAAAAGGTAAACTAAAAATAAAAATGCAAACCCGGATGGATTTTCCTCGGGTTTTCGCCTGCTATATCAGTTCTGTTATACTCACAGACATTATTTTAACGGTTTCAGAAACTTCAGAGTGTTTCCTATCCAATAGTACTAATTATGTGCATATCTTAGTTTCTGGGACTGAGTGGCAGGTATTTTACTTTGGGCACGCCAGACTCTCCAAAACCGACACCTCGGCTGATGATGCCTAAAGAGTTAAACACTATTATTGCACACCAATTGAGTCCATGCAACTTATTATTATGTGACTTATGTAAATCTTTACGTCTGAATTTATTTCAGCTTTCCATAGCAAAAGGGGTTGAATACTTATTGAGTCAAGACATTTTAGCATTTCATGTAAAAAAAAAAATCACTTTGACATTATTGGTTATTGTGTGTAGGCCAGTTACAAACAAAATCGCAATTTAGGATCCCCGATAGCTGACGCCAATGGCGACGGCTTGTCTTACTGGGGTCCGACACATAACGAAAAAGACAATGCTGTATGTTTTTGGGAATTTGTTCTTTGCTACCAAGAACTTGCCTGCCAAGGAAGTCGTCTCTATGTGGTTCTCCTCCTCCATCCTGTAGTGAAGTAGATGGAGAACACCAAGAAAAGTTTTCCAATCAGCGCTGGTCCCATGTCACATGTCGTGGAAACCGAAGGCAGTGGCATGCTGCTAAGTGGATGAGAGTTATTGCGAGAGGTTGGGAGCAGATTGACATACATTTTCCCTGACACCCAAAAGTACTAGTTACAATTCGAATGCTTAGCAGGACAGAAGAATGGGCCAATTCACACACTTATCAAGAGAACATCCCTGGTCATCCCTACTGACTGATCTGCGGACTCACTAAACACAAATGCTTCATTTGTAACTTATGTCTGAGTGTTGGAGTGTGCCCCTGGCTATCTGTACATTTTTAAAAATAACAACATCGTGCAGTCTGGTTTGCTTAATATAAGGAATGGGAAATTATTTATACTTTTACTTTTGATACTTAAGTATATTTAAAACCAAATACTTTTAGACTTTTTTTTTTTACTTTCACCTTTACTTGAGTCATTTTCTATTAAGGTATCTTCACTTTTACTCCAGTATGACAATTGGGTACTTTTACCACTACTGGGCAGTTCAATGGTGAGAAATGCCTCAGTCCCTGGAGCAAAAACGTTGCGCTATCCAGGAGCACGAGTACAGGACAACAATAAGTTGCTCCCAAACATTTTAAACCAGCATCAGGAAATTTTGTCTATCATAGTTCATGTGGGATTCAATGACATTATGAAGGGCAGCTCAGAACAGCTGAAGATGGATTTTAAAGAACTGATTGGGTCGCTACTTGACACCAACAAACGCCTCACAATATCTGTCCCTCCCTAAATTGTGGTATTGAACAGTTCAGCAGACTTTTAGCCTTCCATAACTTGCTATGAGACTATTGCAGCTCTGCGGGTGTAACATGTATTGACAATTTTCATACCTTCTGGAAACAAAGCTTGTATTTTAAGGAAGATGGGATCTACCCCAAAAATGTGGGTCCCTGGATCCTTTCACAGCATTATAAGTCTGCGTTGAGACAATGACTTATCAATGACCCAAGCCCACCTCAGTTAATGCCTACCATTGTGTCACTGAGTTGTCAAAACGCTTCAGCAAATGTACATTATCCTAGGGGTGCTGGAAGACACAATAAGTACATAAGTAAACTAATGTACTATGTACATCTTACTGCCATGAATGCCTCTGCTGATCCTACAGCTATGTATGCAGTAATCATGTGCCTAAAAAAAAGAGTTGTACTGTTAGCACTGAGGCGGTGTGCCCTAGCAGGAAGTCCACTGTGTGCAGCTCACCCTGCACGAACATAAATAACCTGAGCATGTCTACCTCTGCTAAGCTTCCCAGTAAAACAATAAAAACAATCAAGCATCCCAGAAAAGTGCTACAAATAGCCCACGGTTAACATACAGTGAATTCAGAAAGTATTCAGAACCCTTCCCTTTTTCCAAATGTTCTTACAATACAGCCTTATTCTAAAATGGATTAAATACATGTTTTTCCTTGTCAATCTACACACAATACCCCATAAAGACAAAGCGAAAACAGGTTTTTAGAAATGTTGGCAAATTTATTTAAAAAATAAATAACGTATTTACATAAGTATTCAGACCCTTGCAATGAGACTCAGGTGCATCCTGTTTCCATTGATCATCCTTGAGATGTTTCTACAACTTGATTGGAGTCCACCTGTGGTAAATTCAATTGATTGGACATGATTTGGAAAGGCACACACCTGTCTATAGATGGTCCCACAGTTGACAGTGCATGTCAGAGATAAAACCAAGCCATGATGATGAAGGAATTGTCCATAGAGCTCCGAGACAGTATTGTGTTGAGGCACAGATCTGGGGAAGGGTACCAAAACATTTCTGCTCATTGAAGTTCCCCAAGAACACAGTGGCATCGATCATTCTTAAATGGATGAAGTTTGAAACCACCAAGACTCTTCCTAGAGCTGGCCGCCTAGAGCTGGCAGCCCAGTTACTAATAAGCATGCATCCATTAAGAAAATGACTGTTAAATACTCGTGGATTGATGAGGAATTGTATGGTTGAGAGGGATGAGGCAAAGGAAATGGCAAATAAGTCTGGCTGCACAACAGATTGGCAAACATATTGCAAATTGAGGAATCATGTGACTAAACTGAATAAAAAGAAGAATAAACTACAGTATGAAACAAAGATAAATGACATAAAGTATGATAGTAAAATGCTTTGGAGCACCTTCAATTAATGATCAAAAGGCAAACTCCGCTCCATCATTCAATAAATCAGATGGCTCATTCATCACAAAACCCACTAATATTGCCAACTACTTTAATGATTTTTTCATTAGCAAGATTAGAAAACTTAGGCATGACATGCCAGCAACAAATGCTGACACTACACATCCAAGTATATCTGACCAAATTATGAAAGACAAGCATTGTAATTTTGAATTCCGTAAAGTGAGTGTGGAAAGGGTGAAAAAATTAATGTTGTCTATCAACTATGACAAGCCACCAGGATGGAAAATCACTGAGGATAATAGAGGACAATATTGCCACTCCTATTTGCCATATTTTTTATTTAAGCCTACTAGAAAGTGTGTGCCCTCAGGCCTGGAGGGAAGCAAAAGTAATTCCTCTACCTAAGAATAGTAAAGCCCCCTTTACTGGCTCAAATAGCCAACCAATCAGGCTGTTACCAACTCTAAGTAAACGTTTGTAAAAAATTGTGTTTGACCAGATACAATGCTATTTTACAGTAAACAAATTGATAACAGACTTTCAGCATGCTTATAGGACAGGACATTCAACAAGCATAGCACTTACACAAATGACTGATGATTGTCTGAGAGAAATTGATAATACAAATATTGTGGGGGTTGTTTTGTTAGACTTCAGTGCGGCTTTTGACATTATCGATCATAGTCTGCTGCTGGAAAAACGTATGTGTTACACCTTTACACCCCTTGCTATATTGCGGATAAAGAGTTACGTGTCTAACAGAACACAGAGAGTGTTCTGTAATGGAAGCCTCTCCAACATAATCCAGGTAGAATCAGGAATTCCCCAGGGCAGCTGTCTAGGCCCCTTATTTTTTCAATCTTTACTAACGACATTCCACTGGCTTTGAGTAAAGCCAGTGTGTCTATGTGTGTGGATGACTCAAAACTATAAACGTCAGATAGTAGAGCGACTGAAATGACTGCAAAACTTAACAAAGAGCTGCAGTTAGTTTCAGGATGGGTGGCAAGGAATAAGTTAGGACTAAATATTTCACAAAACTAAAAGCATTGTATTTGGGACAATCATTCACTAAACCCTAAACCTCAACTAAATCTTGTAATTATGTGGAAATTGAGCAAGTTGAGGTGACTAAATTGCTTGGAGTAACACTGGATTGTAAACTATCATGGTCTTAACATATTGATACAACAATAGCTAAGATGGGATGAAGTGTGTCCATAATAATATCTGTCTCTCCCTAAATCGTGGTATTGAACAGTTCAGCAGACTTTTAGCCCTCCATAACTTGCTATGAGACTATTGCAGCTCTGCGGGTGTAACATGTATTGACAATTTTCATACATTCTGGAAACAAAGCTTGTATTTTAAGGAGGATGGGATCCACCCAAATCATTTGGGTCCCTGGACCCTTTCACAGCATTATAAGGCTGCGTTGAGACAATGACCCAAGCCCACCTCAGTTAATCCCTACCATTGTGTCACAACGCTTCAGCAAATGTACATTATCCTAGGGGTGCTGGAAGACACAATGTAAGTAAACTAATGTATGTACATCTTACTGCCATGAATGCCTCTGCTGAACCTACAACTATGTAGGGTGCTCTGCCTTCTAAACAACACTATCAACAAGTCAGGTCCTACAGGCCCTAGTTTTGTCGCACCTGGACTAATGTTCAGTCGTGTGGTCAGGTGCCACATAGAGGGACTTAGGAAAATTGCAATTGGCTCAGAACAGGGCAACACGGCTGGCCCATAGATGTACACAGAGAGCTAACATAATAATTTTCATGTCAATCTCTCCTGGCTCAAAGTGGAGGAGAGATTGACTTCATCACTACTTGTATTTGTGAGAGGGATTGACATGTTGAATGCACCAAGCCATATGTTTGAACTACTGGCACACAGCTCAGACACCCATGCATACCCCACAAGACATGCCACCAGAGGTCTCTTCATAATCCCCAAGTCCAGAACAGACCATGGGAGGTGCACAGTACTACATAGAGCCATGAATCATGGAACTCTATTCCACATCAAGTAACTCATGCAAGCAGTACAATTTAATTTAAAAAACAGATAAAAATGGAACAGCGTGGACTGTGAAGCAACACAAACATAGGCACAGACACATGCATACTAACACACAATAACATACGCACTATACACACACGTACATTTTGTGTTGTAGATATGCGGTAGTAGAGTAGGGGCCTGAGGGCACACACTTAATGTGTTGTGAAATCTGTTGTGAATTTATTGTAAAAATAAATAAATTGTATAACTGCCTTAATTTTGCTGGACCCAAGGAAGAGTAGCTGCTGCCTTGGCAGCCTTGGGGATCCATAACAAATAAAAATGCAAATACCTGGGGACTGTGAAAAGACCCCTGGTGACATGTCTGGTGGGATAAGTGTGTGTGTGTCAGTGCTGTGTGTAAGTTGACAATGGAAACTATTTCCAACACATTAATGTTTCTTATAAAAACAAGAAACGATACAGTCAGTCTTTCCTCAAATCTTAGCCAGGGGAGACTGGCATGCATATTATTGATATTAGCACTCTAATTCCAATGACAAGCAAAATGTGCTGCTCTGTTCTGGGCCAGCTGCAGCTTAACTAGGTACTTTTTTACAGTACTTGACCACATCAATGGAAAATAATCAAGATAAGATCAAACTAGAGCCTGCAGGACTGACTTTGTGGAGTGTGGTCTTCAAAAAGAGGAGCATCTCTTTAACATGGACAGACCTCTGTTTATGTCCTATATGAGGAACTGTGGACTGGGATGAATGTAATGCACAGCCCTTTAGAAATACTGCAGCAGACGGGCACCTTTCAATTTTGTCTCCATGTGAGACAATTGAACTTACCACATCTTGAGAGGCAATGGATTTCTCTTCTGGTTAACATGTTTCCCTTCATGTTTTGCGACTGCTGCATACCCCTCTGGTATCTTGAAAAAATGTTATCTTTGACTGAACCTCTGGGTCACACTTGCATTTTTAACCTCTGCGGAGAGCGAGTATATATTTACAGAACTTGGCACAGGATAAAGAATGAAGGAGTTGCTCTCTGGATCAACCTTCTAAATGGTGACCAAGTTTTACATTAAAGGCTCCAGTTATATTGTACATAGATTTAATTGATACTACTCTCACGATATCAACACGTTTATGGTGCGGATACAGTATATTCGGACATAATATTTATATCCTATTTACTGTGTTGAATAGACCCCACCCACTATTTCGTAATATTTTTTACAGCGTTGCGATCTGATCAAATCTGTTTGTTGCTTATGAGCTGACAAGGTAAAAAATCGGTCGTTCTGCCCCTGAACAAGGCAGTTAACCCACTGTTCCTAGGCCGTCATTGAAAATAAGAATTTGTTCTTAACTGACTTGCCTAGTTAAATAAAGGTAAAATAAACATACAAAAAAGATTCAAGACATGCAGCATTTGACCACAGCCGTCTGGTCAAGCAAACCTGCTCTCTCCTGACACACACTGACTGACCTCTGAGCCAGACACGCTCACACAGCTCTCTCTCTCTCTCTCTCACACACCCAGGCTGATCCAGCCGCCAATGACCTCCCGTGATTAGGATTCTGTGGCGAGCTCTGCTGCCACTTTCAATTGGCACCAACATGGAAGCTGAGTAATAAGTCAGGTCTGCTGGATCAGCCGGGGGGAAGCGGGCACAGATCAGCCAACACTGGTGTCAGCGGTGGGATCTTGTGTGTGGCTGTAAAGTTTATTACAAATGGGCAGAGCATGGTTTGACTGGATAGCGGGTCAGATGGGGTGGAGAGAGTCGGTATCGTTGTTACGCTTGAGGCCTTGAGAGATACTGATGATGGGGAAACCACAAGAGACATAAGAATATAGTGGAAGACATACAGAGACAGAGAGAGACAGAAAGAGATTGGACAATTACAAAAGGAGGACAGATATACAGAGAACCTCAAACTAAACTTGCTTCACAAAATCACTTTCTAGACTACTTGATGGATCTCTGTGGCACTTTTACTACAAACAACACACAGATACTCAGAAAAGTACTGCAGTGTGTGTGTGTGTTTGTGTGCATGCATGTGAGAGTGTGCGCTCACACGCACGGAACTCCTTTGTGCTTCTGTGTGTGTGACAGGGAGAAGGTATGTGTAAACTGACTTTCCATTCTAAATTCCCTGGGCTGTAGAGCTTATGCCCCACCTCTTGAGATTCACAATGCAAACAGAACAACAGCCAGCCCATTTCCAATTACACATTGACATTTAATCAGTATGTTCACTTGTAGGGTAGTATACAGTAGAAGAGTATTTCCAGCCTCGGAGTAAACTACCCAACTGTCTCTAGATATCATTGTCAACCTAGTCCTAGTTAGATGCTGATTGATATTAGCATACTCCGGTCTCTCACTATGACAAGCTGCAAGGCATAACACACACTCACAGACACATAGTAGCCGCAACAGGCTTTTTTTCAGTCCCTACAAAAGTCCACGCCCCCATCACTTATAACTAACCTTTTAGCACAAGACCAACTGGGAACAGCTGCTAGCTACAGCGCTAACTGACCTGTCTCATTGTGAAGCTAGCGCTAAGCCTGGCCAGATGCTCCTTGCTTTCTATGTCATTTTTTTCTCATGTTCTAAGTCTATTACATATCTCTGTAAATACACTTTGTATTTGTTGAATCTCTGATAGATTTGTTGAATCTCACTTTTTTACTTCAGTTGGAATTGACAGTTATATCTAGACATTCAATCTCTAAAGGTTGTGATCTCTTCTTGGCATGTCTTTTCTGGTTGAGCGGAGGGCCTTGACGGTCAAGAAACATTCACCAAGGCAGGGTTTCGAGCTACTTTTCGAAACAAGGTTTTGACGGGTGGAACTGTGTAAATGAGCACCAGAAGAACTCTTGGACACAGCTAAAACATGAAACCATAACCTGTAAAAGCTCATGCTGACAACCCAGACAGGGTGGTTGTGTGTTAGGCGTCTTTGGGCTGCGAGTAAACAATGAAACACCTGTTTAAGGTTTAGTTTCATAGCAACCGGGGTGTTCGTTAAGAGGCTCATCACCGGGTGCTGTATTTGTCTAGCGGCACTCAGGGTGGGCAAGGCAGCACGGAGATGTCAACCATAGGAACGAAGAAAAGAAAGGGAAGGGAAGGACACAGAGAGGTAGAGAGGGTGGAAAATGGATGCCATGAAACATTAAGTCGGTAAAAGACCTTGGTAAGAGCGGCTTCGGCTCAAACGATGATCGAATAAACAGGGCAGGGAGCTAGCACGGACTCACAGTGCCTCATCCTGTGGTTGTTCTTCCCTAGGAGGGGATGCTTTGCAATAGTGGCAGGGTGGTGTTATTGTTGGGGGTGCTCCACCTCACCAAGGTTCAAGTCAGATAGGATCACACCACTTGCCTTGCCCACCCCGGTGAGAGGAGCGGTGCTACCTGGGTGGTGGTGGTGGTGGTGGTGGGGAAAGAGGGCAACCAAAGGTCGAGGTAAAATAGGATGATGATGTCATAATTCTTTTTTTCTTCTTTCCCTTTGAATTTCAAACACCGGCATACACTCACATAAGTGTGTAAAGCAGTCATTCCCTAACTCACACTTAGGAAACTAAACCAGTTGGCATTGTTCCTAACCTGGTCCCAGTAATAAGTCAACAACCCACCATTTAGGATTATTTATTTTATTTGTCCTATTCAATAATGTCTCCAGTAATCTAGTGTTTGCAATATTCATGAATAGGGATTGTTCGATCCATTCAGAAATACTAGTTTGGTTATAAGCAGTTACACTTGGATTGTAGAGACCAAGCAAGTAGAGACTCTTGCAGAAATCATCTTCTATTTTTCTAGGGACTTTTTTGCACCTTCGCCCACCTGAAAAGTAATGTCAGGCTGTAGCTATAGATATCCTCTCCACAGAACAGGAACGCAAGGTAGGCGGAGAGAACAAATAGAGGGAGAGAGAGAGGGAGGAGAGAATAGAGGGAAAAAGAGAGAAGAGAACATTTACTCATGGAATGGAATTGTCTAAAGACAGAGGGAGAGAAAGAAAGAAACAGGGAGGAGCCTCCACCTGTCAGGCTATCAAAAGTGTTGAGTCATAGAGCACTGATCTTTGTGAAAACCTTAACCATAATGATTCAAGTGCTCCTCAATGGCTTCTGCTTTCACCAGCAGCACTGTATCACAGCTGCTATGGGCCGTGTGTGACCAGTACAGCACAGTACTAGCTAGAACATAGCTCCCCTTCATAATTTCAGTGTCTTTGCCGTCTTCACCTTTCTTTTCCAGTGAAGCACACTAGACTATATTTACCCTAAACAGGCCTGATTTCTCAGTGTTTTAGAACATCATGATTCAGACACTATTGTGTCTCTGCGGTGTTGATTTGTTCTGACTGGCTCATTAATCCACATCTAATTGTCTAGCATTAGCTAACATGATGAAAGAAGCGATGCTCACGGATTTCCTTTGAGAACTGTAAATTATGGTAATCTGCGGGTTATGAAAAAAACGACCGTTATCCTCACAGCGCAGTTGCCAAAACAAATACGATCGATCTGTAATCTCAGCCAAATAGCCTCTGTTAACTTTTTCATAGAAAGACTTTAGAATATTATAGATGAATCTACTTCTGGAAATGTTTGCTAGTCAAACTAAATTGGAAAATATCTCAAATGGATCTAGCACTTACATCCCACTTACAACTTCCATCTTATTTAACTTTGCTGTTGAAGTATAGACACCTAAGTTGCATAGCAAATTCACAGGATTGGTTAACTCTTGAGATTCCTCGGGTCTCCACCGAGCCAGGTAAATCTGCTTTAAGTTTGAATGCACCATATCGCTGGAACAGAATTCAAAGTACATTTCATCTTGATTTTTTGTATTTTATTGTGTATATACTCTATATAAACTCAGCAAAAAAATTAACTTCCTCCCACTGTCAACTGTGTTTATTATCAGCAAACTTAACAAATATTTGTATGAAGATTCAACAACTGAGACATAAACTGAACAAGTTCCACAGACATGTGACTAACAGAAATGGAATGTGTCCCTGAACAAAGGGGGGGTCAAAATCAAAAGTAACAGTCAGTATCTGGTGTGGCCACCAGCTGCATTAAGTACTGCAGTGCATCTCCTCCTCATGGACTGCACCAGATTTGCCATCTGTGAGATGGCAAATCTTCCACCAAGGCACCTGCAAGTTCCAGGACAGGAATGGCCCTAGCCCTCACCCTCCGATCCAACAGGTCCCAGACTTGCTCAATGGGATTGAGATCCGGGCTCTTCGCTGGCCATGGCAGAACACTGACATTCCTATCTTGCAGGAAATCATGCACAGAACGAGTAGTATGGCTGGTGGCATTGTCATGCTGGAGGGTCATGTCAGGATGAGCCTGCAGGAAGGGTACCACATGAGGGAGGAGGATGTCTTCCCTGTAACGCACAGCGTTGAGATCGCCTGCAATGACAAAAAGCTCAGTCCGATGATGCTGTGACACATCGCCCCAGACCACGACGGACCCTCCACGTCTAAATCGATCCCACTCCAGAGTACAGGCCTCGGTGTAACGCTCATTCCTTCAACGATAAACGTTAATCCGACCACCGTAATCCGATCACCCCTGCTGAGACAAAACCACGATTCGTCAGTGAAGAGCACTTTTTGCCAGTCCTGTCTGGTCCAGCGACGGCGGGTTTGTGCCCATAGGGCACTTTGTTGCCGGTGATGTCTGGTGAGGACCTGCCTTGAAAAATTAAAGAAGAGCCGCACACTCCAGGAGCTCAGATGCAATAATTTAATAACCAACATTTCGACAGACAAGCTGTCTTCATCAGTGCCTTACAACAGGCCTACAAGCCCTCAGTCCAGCCTCTCTCAGCCTATTGCGGACAGTCTGAGCACTGATGGAGGGATTGTGCATTCCTGGTGTAACTCGGGCAGTTGTTGTTGCCATCCTGTACCTGTCCCACAGGTGTGATGTTCGGGTGTACCGATCCTGTGCAGGTGTTGTTACACGTGGTCTGCCACTGTGAGGATGATCAGCTGTCCATCCGGTCTCCCTGTAGCACTGTCTTAGGCGTCTCACAGTACGGACATTGCAATTTATTGCCCTGGCCACATCCGCAGTCCTCATGCCTCCTTGCAGCTTGCCTAAGGCACTTTCACACAGATGAGAAGGGACCCTGGGCATCTTTCTTTTGGTGTTTTTCAGAGTCAGGAGAAAGGCCTCTTTAGTGTCTTAAGTTTTCATAACTGTGACCTTAATTGCCTACCATCTGAAAGCTGTTAGTGTCTTAACGACCGTTCCACAGATGCATGTTCATTCATTGTTTATGGTTCATTGAACAAGCATGGGAAACAGTGTTTAAACCCTTTACAATGAAGATCTGTGAAGTTATTTGGATTTTTACTAATTATCTTTGAAAGACAGGGTGCTGAAAAAGGGACGTTTCTTTTTTTGCTGAGTTTATATAAAGTACCAGTCAAAAGTTTGGACACACCTACTCATTCCAAGGTTTTTCTTTATTTTGACTATTTTCTACATTGTAGAATAATAGTGAAGACATCCAAACTATGAAATAACACATGAAGGGGTGGTATACAGAAGACAGCCCTACTTGGCTGTATCCAGGCTGTATTACAACCAGACGTGATTGGGAGTACCATAGGCAGGTACACAATTGGCCCAGCGTCGTCCGGGTTTGGCCAGTGTAGGCCATCATTGTAAATAAGAATTTGTTCTTTACTGACTTGCCTAGTTAAATAAACTTTAAAAAATGTACAAACTAAAAATCTATTTGGTAAAATACCAAGTCCATATTATGGCAAGAACAGCTCAAATATGCAAAGAGAAACGACAGTCCATCATTACTTTAAGACATGAAGGTCAGTCAATTCGGCAAAATTCAAGACCTTGGAAAGTTTCTTCAAGTGCAGTCGCAAAAACAACATAAAGCGCTATGATGAAACTGGCTCTCATGAAGACCGCCACAGGAAAGGAAAACCCAGAGTTACCTCTGCTGTAGAGGATAAGTTCATTAGAGTTACCAGCCTCAGAAATTGCAGCCCAAATAAATGCTTCACAGAGTTTAACTGTTCAGAGGAGACTATGTGAATCAGGCCTTCATGGTCGAATTGCTGCAAAGAAACCACTACTAAAGAACACCAATAATAAGAAGAGACTTGCTTGGGCCAAGAAACACGAGCAAGGGACATTAGACCGGTAGAAATCTGTCCTTTGGTCTGAGATTTTTGGTTCCAACCGCCGTCTCTTTGTGAGACGTAGAGTAGGTGAACTGATGATCTCTGGATGTGTGGTTCCCACAGTGAAGCATGGAGGAGGAGGAGTGTGATGTTGTGGGGGTGCTTTGCTGGTGACAATGTCTGTGATTTATTTAGAATTCAAGGCACACTTTACCAGCATGGCTACCACAGCATTCTGCAGCGATACGCCATCCCATCTGGTTTGCACTTAGTGGGACTATCATTTTGTTTTTCAACAGGACAATGACCCAAAACACACCTCCAGGCTGTGAAAGGGCTATTTGACCAAGAAGGAGAGTGATGGAGTGCTGCATCAGATGACCTGGCCTCCACAATCACCTGACCTCAACCCAATTGAGATGGTTTGGGATGAGTTGGACCGCAGGGTGAAGGAAAAGCAGCCAACAAGTGCTCAGCATATGTGGGAACGCCTTCAAGACTGTTGGAAAAGCATTCCTCATAAAGCTGGTTGAGAGAATGCAAAGAGTGTGCAAAGCTGTCATCACGGCAAAGGGTGGCTACTTTGAAGAATCTAAAATCAAAAATATATTTTGATGTGTTTAACACTTTTTTGGTTACTACATGATTCCATATGTGTTATTTCATAGTTTTGATGTCTTCACTATTATTCTACAATGTAGAAAATCTCTTGAATGAGTAGGTGTGTCCAAACCTCTGACTGGATTGAAGTACTCCTCTTTGTCAGTGTGTCTAACTGGGTTTGAACTCAGGTCTCTAGGGTGCGTCATGATTGTAAACCTGCTCAGGTAAAGCCTACGCATTAGCTTGGGAAACTTCAGGTAACGTGTTTTAATGGTATCACCGAACGTGTTTTGATGGTATCACAATATGATTCACTAAAATGGTTTTGAGATCTAGGCCCTGCTACATTGGCCCATACAGAAAATCCTTTGTAGTCTTATGAGGAGTATGCACGTTTACTTTATGCCGCACTGGCTGCATGAAGGGGAGGGAAGTCTTCACATCCTCTCTCACACATTGGTCTTTTTCATGCTACCTTTTCTTCCATCTAATCCCGGGAAAGGAGGCTGCAGATGCTGATGGACAGCACGGCTGGCAGGGCGTAGGCAACGCCATGACTTCATCACGTCAAGTGGAAGAACAGGAACCGGGAGGGTAGGAAAGTAGCCCACGGGAGGGTCGTCACAAGTTAGCACAGCCACAAAGTCATAAGCCCCGCCTATTTATACAATTTATCTTATTTTAAACCTAACCCTAAACGTAACCCTAACTTTAACCACACTGCTAACATTATGCCTAACGCTAACCTTAAATTAAGACCAAAAAGTTTACAAAAAAATGTCATTAATTTTTACGATATTTACTTTGTGGATGTGGTAACTAGTGACAAACCCACGGCAGTGGAGGAGAAAGAAGGAGCTGCGAGTAGAGGGGTGGGCGAAAAAAGGAGGGGGACGAGAGAGGAGAAGAGGAGGGTGCTATGACATCACCCTCCATCCAAACGTGGACAGCTGTGGTTTCTCCACGCGCGGCTCAACAGAACTGCGATACCACACGCGTCCGAGCAACCTGCGCTATCGGGGGATTTTAAACACTACTCAGCGCTAGAATCCAACCCGCTTCTCTGGATCTGCCGCAGGACGCTCGCATACGGGATTATTGTTTATTTGTTTATTTGAATAAGAAGATGTGAGTTTTTTTTTGTGAATGCACGATAAGAAAGAGAGGAACTCCATCGCTGATAAAGGTAGGAACAATTGTCTTTTTTCTAACGGAGTTGTATTTGCATGTTTTGAGGTTCTTCTTAAAACGAGAAAATATGTATTTCAAGTGGTTCTACATTGTGGAATTCGCGACGGGCAGTCTGCGTCGGATAGTGCCTCTGTCCATACTTGTGAATTCAGCTGACCCAGTAGCCTATGAGGTGGATGCAGGCTGCCAGTGGTACCCAAAGAGCAACTCTCAAGAGCACTCAGATACCGAACTCGGATGCTATACAAAGTGCTTGCTCGACTGACCAAGAAGCGGCGGGGTAGATCTGACGCTGATACCGCAAAGGTTAGGTGACGCTGGTAACCCTACTCCGTAGCCAAAAATGTGCCGGATGCCATCCTCTCCTATTCTTGTACAGAGTAGCCTACTGGCGTGGGCAAACGTTAAAGCAGTCTCAAAAATAGCTTGTTATAAAGAAATGTAGAGTATGGTAGCCTACAGTAGCATCACCGTAGTTTAGACGTTATTTACGTGTCCGTTTGTTGGTTATTACAAGTTTATTCACTTTATTGTATTTACAATAGCCTTACTGGGTATTTGTTGAGCGCAACCATTTGTTACAGTATAAATCATTGAAGTTTCAGAGGTAGTTATGAATAACGCATTACTGAATCATCTTCAGTGAGAGGGTGCATATCTCCACGGGGGTGTACATTATACGAAGCCAACCATGAGAGGCGTATGCTTTGCATTTAAGACCATTCATATGAATGTATCCTATCCGCCCGGACGAAATCACTTCATACATTCATAGCCTCAACTTTATATATTGTAGGGGTAGCCCAATGCAAAATGTTGAACATGCATTGTTGACATGTGCCTTTATTGTAAAGCGTATCTGACTCAATTGCGGGGTTCTTTTCTTCGCCAAGGATTTAGATTTTTAGTTGTGGTGCGTTTTTTTCAGGGTGCGCTCTCAAATCCATTCATTGAAAGGTGGAGTCACTCAGGACACGGGAACAGTGATGGCTGGTGATTGATTGTCTGAGTGCAGGTGACACCCTTGTTTAATGTTATTATCCTATTCCAACCGCCTTGACTGCTGGAGAGATTTTGCCTGAAGACAGACAGGTTGCTGTTGATTTTTGTCTTATTTTTTACCTTTTATGTATACTCTACATAATTACTTATTTTTCCATTTGTACTGCCGTTTGGTGTCTATTTGTTAGTCCATGTGGAGAATAAACGTTTTCTCCTCCTGTTGGCTAGCTGGGGTTTTCCTATTCGCAACATACATTTAGCATACGTAGGCTAGCACACAGCGATTGGCTTCACATATTATGTGGATTTGTTAGGATGGAGATTATAAATGCCTTTTTAGGATAGTTGGTTACCCATGCACACAAACATCATGAAAAACGTTACAAAATGTTTTATTACAAAACATATTTCCTTATTGCCCAAATAGTAAAATATTAAAATGCGCAACAGTGATAGCCTACAATCAAACAAATTCCCCAATTAGGCCTAAACACTCTTGAAGAACAAAGGCATTGTTATTTTTTAATTGAAAAGGAGAAGACGATAAAACGAAATCTTCAATAGAATGCTGTCAAAGGGACCAATTTAATTGGGCTCTGAATGATACATAATTATAATGTTCTATTATTTTATGAAGTTGCGTGTCCTGTCTTGTAGGATACGAAATCTTGCGGCTTGATCGGAATGGGTGTGTGTTATAAGCTTGCGAGGAACAGTATCTTGCCACAGTCAAGGATGTGGAAAGAAACAGTGCGTAATGGAGAATTATAATACACAGCAACATTTTATACATTTGATTACGATTACACTTCATTGCTAACCCGTAAGCCATTTCCTAGGCACCATAAAAAGCTAAAACTAAGTTACAACGCTGGTACAGAGAAAAATGAATAAACCCTGTCACGTGCGAAATTTGGACTGACTCCTCTCTCTCCGGAATGCCCATAAGCATCTGATAGGAGGAGGTGGCATACCTCCGAAGATTTCCACAGAAAGCGCGACACCGCCCCTTGCTCACACTCAGCCACTGTAAATAACCAGTGCTCTGAATGAGGGCTACTCCAAAATGTCACCCTGTATGGGTTTGAAACTATTTTACATTATCTGAAGAAATATTTTTCAGTGGTATATTAAGTGCTGGTATAATTGGGAACTTGCCCATTGAAAAAAAAACATTTTCATAATCTCTTGTTTTAGAATCCTCTTCTCCCTCTCGACCTCCCTCCCACCTTCCCTCTCTTCCTTCCTCCTCTTCTCCCCCCCTCCCACCTTTCCTCTCCTCCTTCCTCTTCTTCTTCAGAGAACAGTTAAGACATCCAGTTGTAATAGAACATTAGCCAAACGCTTTGTTCTGTATTGTATTTAGTAAATGCCAGTATAATGTCTGCTAAATTAAATAGAAGGCATAGCCCCATGAAAACCACACACCATTTATGTGGTAGTCTCTGATATAAATCTAGACCACACATATTCTTTATTATGTAATATTACATGGAACTACATGGAACTAAAGCATGACATCCTCAGTTTTTCCTCCCAGCTCTAATGCTGGCCCCTATAGTGGCCATGTCTCCCTCCGTCCACCAGTGCATCCCAGGCTTTTCTAAGAGGCTTTGCTTTATCTTGGCGAGGTCACAGTTGTAAATGAGAACCTGTTCTCAACTAGCATACCTGGTTAAATAAAGGTGAAATTAAAAAGAAAAAAGAAAAAAGAATGTCAAGATCAGAGATGTAAGAAATTCTCCTTATTCAGTGTGTCATCTCTTCTATAGAGACATTGTCTTACCACTTGAGGATTAAACAAGAGTCTCCTCCACATTGTTCAGTTTTCAGTCAGGCCTGTCACAGGACAACCCCATTACTGGGGCCTTCCCCCAATGGTTTATGAAGCGCCCCTCATCGAACGTGTGTTGTTCACACACCATCAAATACCTCCCTTTTCATTGAAATGACTTGGAAACATTGTTGATTCAAACAGTGTGTGCCCAGTGGTCTGTGTTGCCAACATGCGTGTGCACGCACACACACGCTGGTTGCAATCCATTTCCCGTGGGATGAGTCACATTCTGCAGTCACTCCACCACCATACAGCACAGTACATGATTGTGGCCACTGCGTCGTTAATGCAGTCCAAATGGAATGGATGATTGTGGCCACTGCATCGTTAATGCAGTCCACATGGAATGGATGATTGTGGCCACTGCGTCGTTAATGCAGTCCAAATGGAATGGATGATTGTGGCCACTGCGTCATTAATGCAGTCCAAATGGAATGGATGATTGTGGCCACTGCGTCGTTAATGAAGTCCAAATGGAATGGATGATTGTGGCCACTGCGTCGTTAATGCAGTCCAAATGGAATGGATGATTGTGGCCACTGTGTCGTTAATGCAGTCCAAATGGAATGGATGATTGTGGCCACTGCGTCATTAATGAAGTCCAAATGGAATGGATGATTGTGGCCACTG
>QNTS01003006.1:30952-58990 GCA_003317085.1 Hucho hucho | reverse complement strand
AAATCCAGAAAATCACATTGTAGGATTTTTAATGAATTTATTTGCAAATTATGGTGGAAAATAAGTATTTGGTCACATACAAACAAGCAAGATTTCTGGCTCTCACAGACCTGTAACTTCTTCTTTAAGAGGCTCCTCTGTCCTCCACTCGTTACCTGTATTAATGGCACCTGTTTGAACTTGTTATCAGTATAAAAGACACCTGTCCACAACCTCAAACAGTCACACTCCAAACTCCACTATGGCCAAGACCAAAGAGCTGTCAAAGGACACCAGAAACAAAATTGTAGACCTGCACCAGGTTGGGAAGACTGAATCTGCAATAGGTAAGCAGCTTGGTTTGAAGAAATCAACTGTGGGAGCAATTATTAGGAAATGGAAGACATACAAGACCACTGATAATCTTCCTCGATCTGGGGCTCCACGCAAGATCTCACCCCGTGGGGTCAAAATGATCACAAGAACGGTGAGCAAAAATCCCAGAACCACACGGGGGGACCTAGTGAATGACCTGCAGAGAGCTGGGACCAAAGTAACAAAGCCTACCATCAGTAACACACTACGCCGCCAGGGACTCAAATCCTGCAGTGCCAGACGTGTCCCCCTGCTTAAGCCAGTACATGTTCAGGCCCGTCTGAAGTTTGCTAGAGAGCATTTGGATGATCCAGATGAGGATTGGGAGAATGTCATATGGTCAGATGAAACCAAAATAGAACTTTTTGGTAAAAACTCAACTCGTCGTGTTTGGAGGACAAAGAATGCTGAGTTGCATCCAAAGAACACCATACCTACTGTGAAGCATGGGGGTGGAAACATCATGCTTTGGGGCTGTTTTTCTGCAAAGGGACCAGGACGACTGATCCGTGTAAAGGAAAGAATGAATGGGGCCATGTATCGTGAGATTTTGAGTGAAAACCTCCTTCCATCAGCAAGGGCATTGAAGATGAAACGTGGCTGGGTCTTTCAGCATGACAATGATCCCAAACACACCGCCCGGGCAACGAAGGAGTGGCTTCGTAAGAAGCATTTCAAGGTCCTGGAGTGGCCTAGCCAGTCTCCAGATCTCAACCCCATAGAAAATCTTTGGAGGGAGTTGAAAGTCTGTGTTGCCCAGCGACAGCCCCAAAACATCACTGCTCTAGAGGAGATCTGCATGGAGGAATGGGCCAAAATACCAGCAACAGTGTGTGAAAACCTTGTGAAGACTTACAGAAAACGTTTGACCTCTGTCATTGCCAACAAAGGGTATATAACAAAGTATTGAGATAAACTTTTGTTATTGACCAAATACTTATTTTCCACCATAATTTGCAAATAAATAAATAAAAAATCCTACAATGTGATTTTCTGGATTTCTTTTTCTCATTTCGTCTGTCATAGTTGAAGTGTACCTATGATGAAAATTACAGGCCTCTCTCATCTTTTTAAGTTGGAGAACTTGCACAATTGGTGGCTGACTAAATACTTTTTTGCCCCACTGTATACAGTAGCGAGGCCATAACAGTAGCGAGGCTACATACAGACACCGGTTAGTCAGGCTGATTGAGGTAGTATGTAGATATGGTTAAAGTGACTATGCATATATGATAAACAGAGAGTAGCAGTAGCTAAAAGAGGTGTTGGGGGGGGCACACAATGCAAATAGTCCGGGTAGCCATTTGATTACCTGTTCAGGAGTCTTATGGCTTGGGGGTAAAAACTGTTGAGAAGCCTTTTTGTCCTAGACTTGGCACTCCGGCACCGCTTTTCATGCGGTAGTAGAGAGAACAGTCTATGACTAGGGTGGCGGGAGTCTTTGACAATTTTTAGGGCCTTCCTCTGACACCGCCTGGTATAGAGGTCCTGGATGGCAGAAAGTTTGGCCCCAGTGATGTACTGGGCCGTATGCATTACCCTCTGTAGTGCCTTGCGGTCAGAGGCGGAGCAATTGCCGTACCAGGCAGTGACGCAACCAGTCAGGATGCTCTCGATGTTGCAGCTGTAGAACCTTTTGAGGATCTCAGGACCCATGTCAAATCTTTTTAGTTTCCTGAGGGGGAATAGGCTTTGTCGTGCCCTCTTCACGACCGTCTTGGTGTGTTTGGACCATTCTAGTTTGTTGGTGATGTGGACACCAAGGAACTTGAAGCTCTCAACCTGCTCCACTACAGCCCCGTCGATGAGAATGGGGGCGTGCTCGGTCCTCCTTTTCCTGTAGTCCACAATTAATTTCTCCTGCGAAATGACTAAAATGTAGAGTGATAAAAGGTACATTTTTGGGGGGTCTTGTGCCTTTTAATCGAGACAATTGGCTACTGGACAACTGTCTCTCTCAAAGTCTTGAACATCAATGAAAGAAGTTGATATCTGTATTATTTTTTTCAAAAGGCTGATTTACCTTGTTTTGGTCCTATTGCTATTTCTGAATACTTTCATATTGTACACTACACATACATAACATAATAATATATGCCATTTAGCAGACACTTTTATTTAAAGCGACTTACAGTCATGCATGCATACATTTTTCGTATGGGTGGTTACATGTGTCATGCTCTACCAACTGAGCTGCAAAGGACCACGTAAGACGATAAGACTATGCACTAGTGAGTAGCTACTACTCTCCTCTCCTCTCGTTTGAACGTCTAGGGCCTATACTATCTACATCTTGTCAGGAATAAAACGCTCCCCTGCCCCAGCTGTACCCTGACAGTGTAATGGATTCGATATTGTGATAGTGTTTTATTTGTAGCCTACCAAAGCCCTGACTTCATACTCACTGTGTCTCTCCCTTCTTACTCTTTTGACAAATTTGCCCTAATTTATGGCTGTGTATAAAAGGCTTGAAGGCAATCCGTTCTACGCTCTCGGTCTCTCCAGAGTGCCTCCCCCTGGGCCAGATCTAAACCCCATACAAATGTCCTATCTTAATTTTACCAGTTTGTCACAGCAGGAAAATAACCCTGCAGCAACAGGACATGTGAATTATAATTGATCAACATTTTTGTACGTGTTGATACATTTTTCTTAAGTGGAAATTAAAACTTTACATGCCCTTTTAAAACGTTTAAAAGTGTGCAGGATTATTTTTCCTGCTGTGAAAATTCTCTGCGACAACAGAGTGCTGAAATTAAGATAGCAGATCTGTAGATCAACCATGCTTATGTGGGTCTTAACGCTTTGTAGCCGGCTAATGCTCGGTATAAGGAGCTAACCTACAGATAGTTAATCATTCTGTTATTCTGTTATTGGTGTCGGCCACCAACTTGTAAGGTCTATTCCTTGCTTCTTTCTTCTCTTCTTTTGTTGTTGCGCAGTGTCCTTGAGTTTCTTTAAAAAGGCGATTGAAATGCAGTATAGCTGTGTATTCTCATTGTAATCTGCAGTGTCCTGTTTCTTTATCAGAGTGTGGAGCTACTGTACATAGTGCATGTGGACTACTTCTTCAAGAATATAGAGTGATGCTAATTGTTGGAAGTGTCTGATATAATGGCCTCTTAGTTCTGGATAAGACAGGTTAATGGGTCTTAGTTCTGGCTAAGACAGGTTAATGGGTCTTGGTTCTGGCTAAGACAGGTTAATGGGTCTTAGTTCTGGCTAAGACAGGTTAATGGGTCTTAGTTCTGGCTGAGACGGGTTAATGGGTCTTAGTTCTGGCTGAGACAGGTTAATGGGTCTTAGTTCTGGCTGAGACAGGTTAATGGGTCTTAGTTCTGGCTGAGACGGGTTAATGGGTCTTAGTTCTGGCTGAGACAGGTTAATGGGTCTTAGTTCTGGCTGAGACGGGTTAATGGGTTTTAGTTCTGGCTAAAACAAGGAAATGTGTCTTCATGGCCTAACCTATCATCCTGCACTATGGTTTCAGAGTTGGGAGTTGGACTCTCTCTCTTCCACCATATCCTCTCTCTCTCTCTCTCTCTCTCTCTGTTCCTCCCTCTGGCTTTGCCTAATGGCTGTTAATGAAGAGGGAATTTGAGAACGGCTGACACAGGCTCGTCCTCTCTCTCTCTCAATTCTCTCTCTCTCTCTCTCTCTCTCTCTCTCTCTCTCTCTCTCTCTCTCTCTCTCACACACACACACACAATCTCTCTTTTTCTTACACACATCCACACACACGGCGTGCACAGATTGTCCTTCATAATATCACAGATGACATTAATCTTTAAATGACTGTTGGCTCATCCCAAGACTTTCAATCCATTAGAGAAATAGCTATGTCTTGAGAAGTGAGATCAGAAAGTGAGAGAGAGAGAGAGAGAGAGAGAGAGAGAGAGAGAGAGAGAGAGAGAGAGAGAGAGAGGTTGTTAGAGAGAAAAACAGGGAGAGAAGGAAGGGATGACATGAATGATAATGGATGATGAACCTGTACCATAACAACATTCACGCAGAGAGAAGGGAGAAAATGATTGTTACCCTCTTTAGGTAGCCCTTTGTGAACAAACGTTTCAGGTTCTGAAACCTTTACCCAACACCCCTCTCACTCCCAGCCCCAAGGTCAGCGGGGACTTGGTTGCTAAGCTACGCTCTGGCCCATCCCCCTACAGTGAGATATGGTGCGTCTGACATCATTACCCTTGTTGTGACAGGTTTCATGTGTGCCCCCAGGAACCATACATCAGGCTGACTGATAGGAAGGCAGGACCAATAGCATCCAACCAGCCAAGTGGCCTAACACAGCACTCACCTCTGCAGCCCGGCAAAAATACTTGCCAAAAATAGTTTGTTAGTGTCTTCAGTCCTTTGTTTATTTGTTCCTTCCTTCTTTCCTTCCTGACCTACTTGTGGCTATCACTGATTCTGTGTGTTGATAGCGTGCGATATATAGGAGTGGAACCCTTGTTTAAACCAATTCTATCATGTCATATCTGTGATAGGAGGAAGGAATATGCATTTCTGAAATATATTCCAGCTGGGTTCTGTAAAGGACCAACCATGCACATTTTCTCTGGGGGACTTTGGCAACCTTGCACCCCAAAACCCTATCCCGTTGTGGACATTGAATAGATTTCTCTGTATATTTTTTTTTGGAGGGGGGGGGGGGTGACAGTCCCTCCACTCAAAATTCCCAACTGAATCCCCTGTGATTACAACACATTAGTAATAGTAATTAGTCAATCATGTCTGATGCCACTGTTTTACATATTTTCTCCCTATTGGAACAAACAGTTCATGATCCTCCTTAGGTTAAATATAAATACAACTATGCACTCATCAATAGTCTTCCATTGTGGTGTCTTCTCATTGGATAACTGCCCTTCACTGCAACCTGACCTCTACCTCGACAGCCAAACCCCATCAACCCTGCCTCCACACTAAACATGTCTCTTAATCACTATACTCTGCATTGATCTGTGGTCCTGTCAGTGTGTGGGTTCTAAGAAAAGTCCCATTGACATCCTTTGTGGTGGTACCAAAATTAATCTGCTTAAAGGAGGATCCTTAAGAGCCAACTCTTATACAGCCAATAATATGCAATACATTTGGACTGGATCCATGATCCAATATCCCCCGCCCAATCAGATCAACTGAGAGCTAACCACATGACCAATAGGGCTTCATTAACTGTGTGTATTTATGTGTGTGTGTGTGTATTTATGTGTGTTTGTGTGTGTGTATTTATATGTGTGTGTGTGTGTACATGCATGTGTTTCATTCATTGAAAGAGTGTTTATTGGATAAGGGTTTGAACATTAAAAACGTTTCAATGTTGAGAAAAATCCCCTTTCCCTCCACAAATGTAAAATCCCAGTGCAGGTATCACAAACATATAATTCTCCGTGTTATAGCCTAACTAGACGGTAGTCTATAAAGGCCTGGGGGTAAATTGTGTAATAAAAAAAAACAGAGAGGAAGAGGTGAACTTTAGGCTACTTCGGTGAATTTGCAAGACATGCTAGACAAGACATTGGAGATACAGATTACCAAGACATTCTTTCTGCCTGCCCCATTCTCTCTCTCCCTCACGCTGGCTCGCCTGCACTTGCTCTTCGCTAATGATGCGAGTGTGTGTTCGGTCTTCAGTCTGTTGCGGGTAGAATATCCTAGCCTATCCATTGATGATAGGTCTTGCTTTACTGAAGTTGTGAGAAATTGCAAGCCAAGAAATGGCAAGATACAGCATTCCGTTGCGAAATACAGCTTTTGATTGCCAATATATAGGCCTGGTGTTCCTTTCTGGATCATTTGGCAGAGCATGGTGTTTGTAACGTCAGGGTAGTGGGTTCGATTCCAGAAGACCACCCCTGTGTAAAATGTATAACTGTAAAACGCTTTGGATAAAAGCGTCTGCTAAATGGCGTCTATTATTATATTGCACAGTCCTGTCTGCCTGGTGGCCAACCTGACTATCCTGTGCCCCTCCCATCTCACTCCGTCCCTCGCTAGCTCGTTATGAAAGATGCAAGTGTTTGTATTCCAGGAAGTATGGCAACTAATCAGTCTCTTCCGTTCCAAAAATACTGAATCTTAGCGGAATCGAATCTTGATATCTTGAGTCGACTCTCCATCACTACGTCATCGTCGTTAACAGTTGGATAAATGGCAGAGAAAGGCAGGCGTCAGCAGTGAAGTCCTGTATGACAATATTTTGAGAAGTTAAATGAGAAGAAAATGCAAACATTGAGAGGTGGAATTGAGGTACAATAATGGTAGTGACCATCTGAAAGGGACGCACCGTGAGACCCAAACCATTGCTGGCAGCAGCGCAGCTGCACTGGGAATTCACATAGAATTGTATTCATTTTTTGTTATCGTTTTAACGGAAACCAATAAAAAACAATTGCAGTTTAAACGTTAAGAACGTTTCTCCATTCGTCACATCCCTAGTATCGGATCAAAGCCAGTTATCAGCCTGGATCTCAGTCAAACACCTTGTAATTAAGTAATGACTCAATACATTGAGAGTCAGACAACATGCTGTAGTCCAGTTATCAGCCTGGATCTCAGTCAAACACCAAGTAATTAAGTAATGACTCAATACATTGAGAGACAGACAACATGCTGTAGTTAGTGTAATAGATAGAAATAGATGCACAGCTGGAGTGTTGGAATGTTATTGGTTTTGGGTCTGTGGCCTGATGGAGGAATTATTCTCTTTTTTGGACTTAGGCTACAGTAAAACATTTAAGGAAGGAAAAGGGGGATAACCTAGTCAGTTGGACAACTGAATACATTCAATTGGAATGTGTCTTCCGCATTTAACCCACCCCCTCTGAATCAGAGAGGTGCGACATCGACATCCACGTCTTCAGTACAAAAAATAATGCGTTTTCTATGTGTTGTCCCAGTTTTTGACTATATTATCAGTGGCATGAAATCTGGGGTCATTTTGATGCTGTTATGAAGTAGGTTATGAAATGGATTATCAAAATGGTGTATCCAGTTAGTCATAACACATTTCTGATTGTAGTTCAGGAGTTCACTAAGCCAGTAATAGACCTATACAAAACTGTATATAACAACAACGTTGTCACAGTTCCAACCTCCTCTAACATGTGTCATGGCAGGCTTACAGAGTTGTACTGTTGGCTCCATGGCTAATCTTTGAAATATAGTGTTACTGTTGTTCTCGACATTAATGCCCTCCATGTGTAGAGGTGAGCCAGGGAACAAGTTGAGCCGGGCCATTTGTCTTTGCCACAGTATAAGCCTGCACAGTTCATAGTTTGTGCTGTGTGTGTGTCTGTGTGTGTGTGTGTGTGTGTGTGTGTGTGTGTGTGTGTGTGTGTGTGTGTGTGTGTGTGTGTGTGTGTCTGCGTGTTTAAAAGAGTGAGACTGACCAAGCTACAGAGGGACGTAAATCATTCTGTTTTTCCCTCCACCTCATGTTGTGTGAGTTGAAGCCTGATGGATGGATGGCTGCTCTCTGGCTCCTCTGAGTCCAGGCCTGAGTATTGACAAGCAATGCCTCTGTGGAGTATCTCCCTCTCTCCCTCCTCTTTGCACAACCATACATCTCTCCAATGTAAAGTTCAAACTTAGGCCTGTAGGCCAAAATGTCTGTTTAGTGGTGATGGAAGGTCCATCACGTTTAAAAGGTTGCTTCATGAGACCGGCCTGTGTCCAGCCATTGAGTGGGGTCAAGACCGTTTCGTGCCCCCCTCCACCCCCCTATTCACGTCTGCATGATGGATGTGGGCCGTCTTGTTTGGAGTGATGTAGGGGTGAAGGATTGGATGAAACCTTGCAGTCACGCCAGCACAGTGTTGGTATTTATTCACCAACTAAACAGAGGGAGCGAGAGTGAAGCGGTGTTGGTGACTATTGTGTGTTTAATTTAGGGTCAAGATTAAAGTGGTTGCGTTTACATTTCCGTCTATCTCTTTCGTCTATTCCACCCCCCCCCCCCCTTCTCTTTCGTCTGTCTGTCTGTCTGCCCCCCAGGTGTGAGGCACCTATGAACCTACAGAGTTGTCCATTCTTCTGATACATCTACTCCAGAACTCTGGTAAAACATCAAGACCTTCCGAAGAAGGGAAGACCATAGGTCTCTGGTCAAAAGTAGTACACTATGTTAGAAATAGAGGGGCATTTTGGGACACAGCCTGTGTGGTCAACTATTTACCGCTGATTGACAGAACATCCCTGATACAATGTGACAGCGATATGCATCACACACTGCATTTTCTCTGCTATTAACAACCATACCACACTACAGATGTAGATGTGTTTTCACAGTTTTTTGCTACTTTGTTTCCCAGTCACAGTGGGCAATGCTGAGTACTAGGGTGATTAGGGAGTTTTGATGCAGTGAGATGCCCGAGGTGCTTCTGATCTCTCTCTCTCTGCCTCTCTCTCTCTCTGCCTCTCTCTCTCTCTCTCTCTCTCTCTCTCTGTCTGCCTCTCTCTCTCCTTCAGGGTTTGGTTTCTGGCTACACTGAGCCCCCGGTTTGACCTTCCGTCAGATGATTCCCGACTCCTTGTTTTTCTGACGATTAATAATTCAGAGACAGCGTTAACTCTCCCCTGTTCTTAAAACAGTGTGTGTGTATGCCTATGTGTTTACATACACTTAGGCTGGAGTCATTAAAACTAGTTTTTCAACCACTCCACAAATTTTTTGTTAACAAACTATAGTTTTGGCAAGTCGGTTAGGACATCTACTTTGTGCATGACACAAGTAATTTTTCCAACAATTGTTTACAGACAGATTATTTCACTTATAATTGACTGTATTAAATTCCAGTGGGTAAGAAGTGTACATACACTAAGTTGACTGTGCCTTTAAACAGCTTGGAAAATTCCATAAAATGATGTAATGGCTTTAGAAGCTTCTGATATGCTAATTGACATCATTTAAATCAATTGGAGGTACCTGTGGATGTATTTCAAGACCTACCTTCAAACTCAGTGCCTCTTTGCTTGACATCATGGGAAATCAAAATAAATCAGCAAAGACCTCAGAAAAAAAATTATAGACCTCCACAAGTCTGATTCATGCTTGGGAGCAATTTCCAAACGCCTGAAGGTACCACGTTCATCTGCACAAACAATAGGATGCAAGTATAAACACCATAACCTGAAAGGCCACTCAGCAATGAAGAAGCCGCTGCTCAAAAACCGCCATAAAAAAGCCAGACTACAGTTTGCAACTGCACATGGGGACAAAGATCGTACTTTTTGGAGAAATTTCTTCTGGTCTAATGAAACAAAAATAGAACTGTTTGGCCATAATGACCATCATTATGTTTGGAGGAAAAAGGGTGAGGCTTGCAAGCCGAAGAACACCATCCCAACCGTGAAGCACGGGGGTGGCAGCGTTATGTTGTGGGGGTACTTTGCTGCACGTGGGACTGGTGCACTTGACAAAATAGATGGCATCATGAGGAAGGAAAATGTTGTTGATATATTGAAGCAACATCTCAAGACATCAGTCAGGAAGTTAAAGCTTGGTCACTAATGGGTCTTCCAAATGGACAGTGACCCCAGGCATACTTCCAAAGTTGTGGCAAAATGGCTTAAGGACAACAAGTCAAGGTATTGGAGTGGCCAAACTAAATCATTCTCTCTTCAATTATTCTGACATTTCACATTCTTAAAATAAAGTGGTGATCTAACTGACTTAAGACAGGGAATTTTTAATAGGATTAAATGTCAGGAATTGTGAAAAACTGAGTTTAATGTATTTGGCTAAGGTGTATGTAAACTTCCGACTTCAACTGTCTGCGTGTGTGAGTGTGTGAGAATGCGAGTGAGTGAGAGAGTCACAAAGTGCAGAGAGAGAGAAAAAGATAGACAGTTCCGGAGTGAACAACTCCTCTTTTCCGCCCCTTTCCATCTTACTGCTCAGTAGCTATCAGAGGTAGACTGTAGGCTGTTTCTTTATGTTGCTAGTTGTTCTTGGCAAGGGAATAGAAATACCAAGTACATGCAGTGCTTTGATGCTGATGTTGCTGGGGTGATACAGCAGATATGATACAGGACTCTATACGGAGGAGGATACATCAGATATGATACAGGACTTTATACGGAGGAGGATACATCAGATATGATACAGGACTCTATGCAGAAGAGGATACAGCAGATATGATACACGACTCTATACGGAGGAGGATACATCAGATATGATACAGGACTCTATATGGAGGGGGATACAGCAGATATGATACAGGACTTTATACGGAGAAGGATACATCAGATATGATACAGGACTCTATATGGAGAGGGATACAGCAGATATGATACAGGACTCTATACGGAAGAGGATACAGCAGATATGATACAGGACTCTATACGGAGGAGGATACATCAGATACGATACAGGACTCTATATGGAGGGGGATACAGCAGATATGATACAGGACTTTATACGGAGGAGGATACATCAGATATGATACAGGACTCTATATGGAGGGGGATACAGCAGATATGATACAGGACTCTATACGGANNATTATTATTATTATTATTATTATTATTATTATTATTATTATATTATAGAGGGGGCTCTTGAACAATAGAATATTATTATACTATATAGGGGCTCTAGGACAATATATTATTATTATTATTATTATTATTATTATAGAGGGGTCTCTAGAACATATCATTGTTATTATTATTGTTATTATTATAATTTTATAGATGGGGCTCTAGATCAATATATTATTATATTATAGAGGGGGCTCTAGAACAATATGTTATTGTTATTATTATATTATATTATAGAGGGGGCTCTAGAACAATATATTATTATTAAGGGGTCTCTACAACAATATATCATTGTTATTATTATTATTATTATTTTATAGAGGGGGCTCTAGAACAATATATTATTATTTTATAGAGGGGGCTCTAGAACAATATGTTATTGTTATTATTAAATTATGTTATAGAGGGGGCGCTAGAACAATATGTTATTGTTATTATTATATTATATTATAGAGCGGGCTCTAGAACAATATGTTATTGTTATTATTATTATATTACAGAGGGGGCTCTAGAACAATAGATTATTATTATTATATTATAGATGGGGCTCTAGAACAATATATTATTGTTATTATTATTATTATTATATTATAGAGGGAGCTCTACAGCAATATATTATTATTATTATAGAGGGACAATATATTATTGTTGTTATTATTATTATTATATTATAGAGGGGGCTCTAGAACAATATATTATTGTTGATATTATTATTATATTATAGAGGGGGCTCTAAAACAATATGTTATTGTTATTGTTATTATTATTATTATTATATAATAGAGGGGGCTCTAGAACAATAGATTGTTATTATATTATAGAGGGGGCTCTAGAACAATATATTATTATTACTATTATTATTATTATATTTTAGAGAGGGCTCTAGAGCAATATGTTATTGTTATTATTATTATTATTATATTATAGAGGGGGCTCTAGAACAATATCTTATTATTATTATATTATAGAGGGGGCTCTAGAACAATATATTATTGTTATTATTATATTATAGAGGGGGCTCTAGAACAATATATCATTGTTATTATTATTATTTTATAGAGGGGGCTCTAGAATAATATATTATTATATTATAGAGGGGGCTCTAGAACAATATGTTATTGTTATTACTATTATATTATAGAGGGGGCTCTAGAACAATATGTTATTGTTGTTATTATTATTATTTAATAGAGGGGGCTCTAGAACAATATGTTATTATTATTATTATTATTATTATATTATAGAGGGGGCTCTAGAACAATATGTTATTGTTATTATTATTATTATATTATAGAGGGGGCTCTAGAACAATATGTTATTATTATGATTATATTATAGAGGGGGCTCTAGAAGAATATGTTATTGTTATTATTATTATTATTATTATTATTATATTATAGAGGGGGCTCTAGAAGAATATGTTATTGCTATTATTATTATTATGATTTAATAGAGGGGGCTCTAGAACAATATGTTATTGTTATTATTATTATTATTATTATTATTATTATATTATAGAGATTGCTCTAGAGCCATATATTATTATTAATATTATTATTTGTAAGGTTCTGTATTTATTTTCTTATTCAACCTTGTGTTCTGTTTCATTGTGTTCTTGAACGTAGCCCTGTTTCTTTGTGTTCTTGAACGTAGCCCTGTTTCTTTGTGTTCTTGAACGTAGCCCTGTTTCATTTTTGTTCATTGATTTCACCTGTGTTAGTTACTCACCTGGTCTCATCAGCTCCTTATTTAGTTCAGTTCTTTCTGTTTGTGCCTTTGTGAGGTATTGTTCGTTTTGACTCTACTAAGCCTTTTTTCTAGCTCATTTGTGAGAAGCAGTTATAGCCTTCAGTCCTAGTTTTGATTCACCTGCCTGTTTGCCTACCTGTGTATGACCATTGCCTGCCTGTGACCACGATTCCTGCCTTCTGCGAAGGCAAAATAAACACCTGCTGCGCTCTGCGCGTGAATCTACACCTTTTTCTCCCTGAGTATTCATTACATTATTATTATTATTGTTATTATTATTATTGTTATTATTATTATTATAGATGGTGCTCTAGAGCCATATATTATTGTTATTATTATTATTGCTATTATTACTAATATTGTTATTATTACTATTATTATTATTACTATTGTTATTATTACCATTATTATTATTATATTATTATTGTTATTATTATTATTATTATTATTGCTATTATTACTAATATTGTTATTATTACTATTGTTATTATTTCTATTATTATTATTACTATTGTTGTTATTACTATTATTATTATATTATTACTATTATTATTATTATTATTATTATTATTATTATTATTATTATAGATGGGGCTCTAGAGCCATATATTATTGTTATTATTATTATTGTTATTATTGTTATTGTTATTATTGTTATTGACGTGTTGATATCCAATGCCTTGGGCCAGTGTGTCCTGAGACTAAAGACTGATGGTCCAACGACCATTCAGCAGTAAGAGTATGGACAAATTGTATTTGCCACATGCGCTGAATACAACAGGTGTAGACCTTACCGTGAAACGCATACTTTGAAACCCTTAACAAACAATGCAGTTCATGAAATAGAATTAAGAAAATATTTACTAAATAAAATAAAATAAAACATAAAATAAAAAGTAACACAATAAAATAACAATAACAAAGCTATATACAGGGGGTACCGGTACCAAGTCAATGTACGGGTTACAGGTTAGTTGAGGTAATGTGTATATGTAGGTAGGGGTAAAGTGACTATGCATAGTTAATAAACAGTGAGTATCAGCAGTGTAAAACAAAGGGGGGTTAATGTAAATAGTACAGGTGGCCATTTTATTAATTGTTCAGCAGTCTTATGGCTTGGGGGTAGAAGCTGTTAAGGAGCCTTTTGGTCCTAGACTTGGCGCTCTTGTACCGCTTGCCGTGCTGTAGCAGAGAGAACAGCCTATGACTTGGGTGACTGGAGTCTTTGACAATTGGCCTGGCACCATACTGCCAGGTCTCTGACCTCCTCCCTATAGGCTGTCTCATCATTGTTGATGATCAGGCCTAACACTGTAGTGTTGTCAGCAAACTTAATGATGGTGTTGGAGTTGTGCTTGGCCACGCAGTTGTGGGTGAACAGGGAGTACAGTAGGGGACTAAGCACGCACCCAAGAGGGGCCCCTTGTTGAGGAACAGCATTGCAGATGTGTTGTTGCCTACCCTTACCACCTGGGGGCGGCCCGTCAGGTAGTCCAGGATACAGTTGCAGAGGGAGGTGTTTAGTCCAAGGGTCCTTAGCTTAGTGATGAGCTTTGAGGGCACTATGGTGTTGAACGCTGAGCTGTAGTCAATGAACAGCATTCTCACACAGGTGTTCTTTTTGTCCAGGTGGGAAAGAGCAGTGTGGAGTGCGATTGAGATTGCGTCATCTGTGGATCTGTTGGGGTGGTATGCGAATTGGAGTGGGTCTAGGAATTCTGGGATGATGGTGTTGATGTGAGCCATGACCAGCCTTTCAAAGCACTTCAAGGCTACAGACATGAGTGCTACAGGGCGGTAGTCATTTAGGCAGGTTAACTGCCCTTTCTTGGGCACACGGACTATGGTGTTCTGCTTGAAACATGTAGGTATTAGAGACTCGGTCAGGAAAAGGTTGAAAATGTCAGTGAAGTCACTTGCCAGTTGGTCTTTGCATGCTCTGAGTACACGTCCTGGTAATCCGTCTGTCCCCATGGCCTTGTGAATGTTGACCTGTTTAAAGGTCTTGCTTACATCGGCTACGGAGAGCGTGATCACACAGTCGTCCGAAACGAAACAGCTGGTGCTCTCATGCATGCTTCAGTGTTGCTTGCCTCGAAGCGAGCATAAAAGGAATTTAGCTCGTCTGGTAGGCTCACTGGGCAGCTCGTGGCTGGGTTTCCCTTTATAGTCCGTAATAGTTTGCAAGCCCTGCCACATGTGACTAGCGTCAGAGCCGGTTTAGTAGGATTCAATCTTAGTCCTGTATTGATGCTTTGCCTGTTTGATGGTTCATCTGAGGGTATAGAGGGATTTCTTATAAGCGTGCGGATTAGTGTCCCGCTCCTTGAAAGCGGCAGCTCTAGCTTTTAGCTCAGTGCGGATGTTGTCTGTAATCCATGGCTTCTGTTAGGGATATGTAAGTACGTTCACTGTGGGGACGTCGTCATCGATGCACTTATTGATGAAGCCGGTGACTGAGGTGATATACTCCTCAATGCCATTGGATGAATTCCAGAACATATTCCAGTTTGTGCTAGCAACACAGTCCTGTAGCGTAGCATCCGCGTCATCTGACCACCTCGGTATTCAGCGAGCCACTGGTACTTCCTGCTTTAGTTTTTGCTTGTAAGCAGGAATCAGGAGGATAGAATTATGGTCAGATTTGTATGCTTTGTATGCGTCTATGTGTGTGGAGTAAAGGTGGTCTCCAGTTTTTTTCCTTTGGTTGCACATGTGACATGCTGGTAGAAATGAGGTAAAACGGATTTAAGTTTGCATTATAGTCCTGGGTCCTCTCAGTGGAATAGCAGCCCTGTCTTTCTAAAGTCGTTTGAATGCAGGAGTATGTTAACGGAGTGTGACAGACAAGCACTTCGCTAATCAAATCAAAATCAAATTTCAAATTTTAATTTTAATTTATAAAGCCCTTCTTACATCAGCTGATGTCACCGAGTGCTGTACAGCTAATGCTTACAATAGTCTTACAATATTCTTACAATAGTCTAACAATAGTCTTACAATAGTCTAACAATAGTCTAACAATAGTCTTACAATAGTCTAACAATAGTCTTACAATAGTCTAACAATAGTCTTACAATAGTCTAACAATAGTCTTACAATAGTCTAACAATAGTCTTACAATAATCTAACAATAGTCTAACAATAGTCTTACAATAATCTAACAATAGTCTAACAATAGTCTTACAATAGTCTAACAATAGTCTTACAATAGTCTAACAATAGTCTAACAATAGTCTTACAATAATCTAACAATAGTCTAACAATAGTCTAACAATAGTCTTACAATAATCTAACAATAGTCTAACAATAGTCTTACAATAGTCTAACAATAGTCTAACAATAGTCTTACAATAGTCTAACAATAATCTAACAATAGTCTAACAATAGTCTAACAATAGTCTTACAATAGTCTAACAATAGTCTAACAATAGTCTTACAATAGTCTAACAATAATCTAACAATAGTCTAACAATAGTCTAACAATAGTCTTACAATAGTCTAACAATAGTCTAACAATAGTCTTACAATAGTCTAACAATAGTCTAACAATAGTCTAACAATAGTCTACAAACAAAAACGAGACACACAAAAGATAATTGAATAAGGTCCCCTTCATGTGTGGTTTGGTCCTCCATTTTGTTTTTGTACGATTTTGCGATGCAGAACAAGACCAAGGAGATCAACAAGAGCTTTTAATATTATCATCAAAAGAAGGTATCTGGTTGCTTTAGCTCTCCATCCAACGAGGTGTTCCTGTTAGAGGTGTTCGCTGTTACCCAATTAGAGACTACGTCTTTGAAGGTTTTTTTTCTCCAGTATTTGCGAGGCTCTCTGGGGGTGAAATTGCTTGTCCTTTTCATTGATCTTTCCGTGTGTTTCCTTGGCTTTAACGAGATTGCCGGCCTAATTTGATTGAAATGTCGGAATGTGGGTTGGAAGTAGGGGGTCAACTCAATCTGGGATTTAGCTCTGGTCTCCCTCAGCAGGCATCGCCATAAGATCACAGAGCATATCCTATCAGACATTATAGAGCGAGCCCAATGCAAATGCCCAATACTGGGCAGGACTACTAGTTCCCGTAGTGCCTCGGAATCTACAGTGTATTCGGAAAGTATTCAGACCCTTTGACTTTTTCCAATTGTTGTTACGTTACAGCCTTATTTTAAAATTGATTAAATATTTGTTTTCTCATCAGTCTTCACACAATGCCCCATAATGACAAAGCAAAAACAGTTTTTTAGAAATTTGTGCAAATGTATTAAAAATTTAAAACAGAAATACCTTATTTACATAATTATTCAGACCTTTTGCTATGAGACTTGAAATTGAGACTTGAAATTCTATTGATCATCCTTCAGATATTTCTACAACTTGATACACCTGTGGCAAATTCAATTTATTGGACATGATTTAGAAAGGCACACGCCTGTCTATATAAGATCCCACAGTTGACAGTGCATGTCAGAGCAAATACCAAGCCATGAGGTCGAAGGAATTGTCCGTAGAGCTCGGAGACAGGATTGTGTCGAGGCAAAGTTATGGGGAAGGGTACCCCAAAAAAATTTCTGCAGCATTGAAGGTCCCCAAAACATAGTGGCCTCCATCATTCTTAAATTGAAGAAGTTGGGAACCACCAAGACTCTTCCTAGAGCTGACCGCCCAGTCAAACTGAGCAATCGGGGAAGAAGGGCCTCGGTCAGGGAGGTGACCAAGAACCAGATGATCACTCTGACAGAACTCCAGAGTTCCTCTGTGGAGATGGGAGAACCTTCCAGAAGGACAACCATCTCTGCAGAACTCCACCAATCAAGCCTTTATGGTAGAGTGGCCAGACGGAAGCCACTCCTCAGTAAAAGGCACATGACAGCCCGCTTAGAGTTTGCCAAAAGCCACCCAAAGGACTCTGCGAACATAAGAAACAAGATTCTATGGTCTGATGAAACCAAGATTGAACTCTTTGGCCTGAATGCCAAGCGTCACATCTGGAGGAAACCTGGCTCCATCCCTACGGTGAAGCATGGTGGTGGCAGCATCATGCTGTGGGGTTGTTTTCAGCGGCAGGGACTGGGAGACTAGTCAGGACTGAGCGAAAGATGAACGGAGCAAAGTACAGAGAGATCCTTGATGAAACCCTGCTCCAGAGTGCTTAGGACCTCAGACTGGGGCGAAGGTTCACCTTCCAACAGGACAATAACCCTAAGCACACAGCCAAGACAATGCAGGAGTGGCTTCGGTCTCTGAATGTCCTTGAGTGGCCCAACTAGAGCCCGGACTTAAACCCGATCGAACATCTCTGGAGGGACCTGAAAATATCCAACCTGACAGAGTTTGAGAGGATCTGCAGAGAAGAATGGGAGAAACTCCCCAAATACTGGTGTAACAAGCTTGTAGCGTCATACCCAAGAAGACTCGAGGCTGTAATCACTTCAACAAAGTACTGAGTAAAAAGTCTGAATACTTATGTAAATTTTATATTTCAGTATTAAAATTTTCTTTTTTTGCAAAAGTTACTAAAAACCTGTTTTTGTTTTTTATCATTATGGGGTATTGTGTCTAGATTGATGAGTGGGAAAAACAATTTAATCCATTTTAGAATAAGGCCGAAAAGTAACAAAATGTGGAAAAGGTCAAGGGGTCTGAATACTTTCCGAATGCGCTGTAAATGGCCAGATTCCCCTCAATTGAGCCCTTTCGAATGGGGAGACAAGGATGGGACACGTGCTATGCTATTAACGCAAGTAACCCTACACACCTGGCTCAAGGTCACCCCATCTAACATGGCCACTATAAAAACCCGGTGACGATGGCCATTGAGAGCGGTCTAATGGCGAGCGAGCACATTCAGTGACTGGCGGCCTGGCACCACACAGCTTTTATCTCTGGTTATTTACATATGTGCTTTTTAATGTAAGACGGGTTGTGCGGAACCACCTTATTTATAGTATTGAGACAAATGGTGGTGTACCCTTGAAAGGCACTCCACTGATTAACTTGCTCGGGATGGCCGTTTCATCTGTTGCTACTTTTGATGTATGACATCTTTTTAAGGCACGGTCGAATGCAATCACAGGCTCTTTCATTGCTCAGGGGATCAGACCGCTCCAAATTGCCTGCAGTCCCTCAGGGAGGCCATCCTTCAGAAAATATTGACTGTTGGACAGTGAGCGCTTGTGCGTGTGTGTGTGGGGGGGGGTGTTGTGTGTGTGTGTGTGCATGAGGGAGCAAGAGATTGCCTGTGTGGATTGGCTGATAGCGGGAGAGAGCAAGGGAAAGAGAGCCAGAGAGCCACCCAGAGGGCAGAGGTCACTGAGAGAGCGAGGGAAAGAGAGCCAGAGAGACACCCAGAGGGAAGAGGTCACTGAGAGAGCGAGGGAAACAGAGTCAGAGAGCCACCTTGAGGGAAGAGGTCACTGAGAGAGCGAGGGAAAGAGAGCCAGAGAGCCACCCAGAGGGAAGAGGTCACTGAGAGAGCGAGGGAAACAGAGTCAGAGAGCCACCCAGAGGGCAGAGGTCACTCAGAAAGAGTGAGGGAAAGAGAGCCAGAGAGACACCCAGAAGGGAGGGGTCACTGAGAGAGAGTGAGGGAAAGAGAGTCAGAGAGCCACCCAGAGGGCAGAGGTCACTGAGAGAGCGAGGGAAAGAGAGCCAGAGAGACACCCAAAGGGCAGGGGTCACTGAGAGAGCGAGGAAAAGAGAGTCAGAGAGCAGAGGTCACTGAGAAAGAACGCCACCCAGAGGGCAGAGGTCACTGTCTTTTCAAAAGGCAGACAGGAAATTACATTTTTCTGCAGTACATTTATCTGGCCATTTTTCCACTCCGCTATTTCTGTATTTTTCTTCTCCGTCAATCAGCGGCACTTGCTCGGAGAGGCTGCAAGGGTCACACCACAGCTGACAGGTTTTTCAACATGGCTCCTTCCATCAGCCTTGGCTTTTCATTTTAGGGAAAGGGGGGAACCTAGTCAGTTGTACAACTGAATGCCTTCAACTGAAATGTGTATTCCACATTTAACCCAATCCCTCTGAATCAGAGCTGCCTTAATTGGGGTGTGAACGCGCATCCTCTTCTGTTTACATCTGGTGACCACTTCCCAATTCTTCTTCTATTACCATCCAGAGCAACTAAACATAATCAAAATACTGTCTAGAGACTGTTGACATCCAGTGGAAGGGCCCCACTCCCGACACTACCCGGTGAAATGCAAGGCACCAAATTCAAAATCCAAAAGTTGAATTATTAAACATTCATCAATATACAAGTGTTGCATAGTCATCAAAAGCTCTGCTTCTTGGCAATATCACCGCGTTGTTAGATTTCAAAAAGGCTTTACGGCGAAAGCACTACATTTGATTGTTTGAGGGTAGCACCTCCAATATTTTACCATTAGCATAAATTCAGAAACCATCGCGGTTCACACAAAACCCATTTCACAGCGAAAACAAATCCCTTACCTTTTGAAGAACTTCTGCTGAGTGCTTCCCAAGTGTCCAACGAAGACAATCCATGGTTCTTTTGTTAGAAAAAGTCATTTATTATATCCATAAATCTCTGTTTGGTTGGTGCGTTATGATCAGAAAATACAGCGTCCACTCGCCCATTGAACCGTGAAGAGAACTCGTTCAACCTATACCTATACACTTGTCCAAGAACAATCAAACATCATTGATAATGTATCCTTAGGAACACTTTTATGTATATTTAGTATAATATTTCAACCGGATTATAAACTGGGCGATAGGAAAGGAAAAAACCACAGCGCGCTCAAGCCCGTGAACGCGCATCCTCTTCTGTTTACATCTGGTGACCACTTCCCAATTCTTCTTCTATTACCATCCAGAGCAACTAAACATAATCAACACTGTCTAGAGACTGTTGACATCCAGTGGAAGCAATAGGTACTGAAATCTTACTCCCTTATATGGTCATTTTCAATAGGGAGGGGTTCAAAATGAGGCAATGTGTCAAATACACTTTTTCCAGGACAGAAATTCCTCGGGTTTTCACCTGCTATATCCGTTCTGTTATAGTCAAAGACAATATTTTAACACTCTTAGAAACTTGAGAGTGTTTTCTATCCAATAGTACTAATTATGTGCATATCCTATTTTCTGGGCCTGAGTGGGAGGGATTTTACTTTGGGCACGCCAGGCTCTCCAAAACCGTCACCTCAGGAGCTGCTCCCTAAGAATTGAATCACAGAACAGTGGGTTAACTGCCTTGTTCAGGGGAAGAATGACATATTTTTACCTTGTCAGCTCAGGGATTCGAACTTGCAACCTTCCAGTTACAAGTCCAACGCTCTAACCACTAGGCTACCTGCCACCCCGTTATAGCATGCTTTATCTTGTGCAACTAAATCATATTTTTACGGTCCAGGTCTTCATAACCTTGGTTGGGCCAGGCCTGGACTCCTATTCAATATTTGCCGTTGCCCAGTTATCCTGAGTTGTGGGAGAGCAAAAAACGTATTTATTTTATGGCAATTTGCATTAGAGACCTGTTCCCAGACCTGAATGCTTTGGCCGTAAGTGCTGCGGGTTTGAGGGGGGAAGGTGTAACCCCCCGCCATGAAATAGCTTTCTTCTACCCTGCTGCCAGGGCACAGCTGTGGAGCCCTGTAAGGTTGTGTGTGTGTGCAGTGCGACATACATACACATACACATCTCGACTTGATCGACAGTAATTATCTGACACTGATGTCTTCATAACAGTGCTCCGCCCCAACTCTCCTGCACTTGGCAACTGAGTTGGGTGTACGGTGTAAATATACCTTTAAGGCACCTGGTTGGGTTTTAAAATGTTGTTTACATGTTGCTGGTACTGTCTCTCATTTTCAGACATTTGAGCAGAAATATCACCTATTGGAAAGCGAATGCTGCTAAATCAAAATATGTGATTAAAAGCACATGTTAAGGCCAATAGCAGGAATTCTCGTCGCCATCTCAGGCACATCCATTTTCACTTTTCCCAGGAGAGGGGGACAAGAGGCCCTCCACGTGAAGCACTTCTCTTACAGGGTGGTGTTAAGAAACAGTCCGGGGGGCTTGTGAGGACGTGAGGAGCAGCTGAGTCCGAGTGTGAAAGCATGCTGGCCGTGACCCTGCTACCTCCCCTGCCTTCCTCACACCATGTTACCGGCTTCTACTGACGTTTATTACACGGTCACTGGTAGAGGCCGTGGAGGCTGAGGTCCTGCCCTTCTAAACACTGTTTCTTCGCCCTAGCTAATACCCCCTGGAGTAGATAATAGTGGCATAATCCCTTTATCTGGGCCCTAATGCTGCCCTTTCTGGCTGCCTCCACCAACCAGCACCCCTCCTCCCCTCCCTAGCTCCCTCCACCAGCCAGCTCCCCTCCTTCCCTCTTGGCTCGTGGCACCTCCCCCAGGGGTCGTTCTGTTCTGGGAGAGGAGAGGCGTCCTGCCTCCTCATTGGTCGGTGACGCCGGACTATTTCGGGCCCTCCTCGGGAAGAGAGAGATGGCCTCTCTTTACTAACACCTGACAGTAGCATACCACACGGGGGCTCAGTCCACAGCAAGCTACCGCACTGGGCAAAAAGGGTACATATCAGGGGATATCTTTACATAACACCTTTTGATATTCTATAGAATACAGACCATTTCCAATGCATATTTGGAGTTTTGTGGATTTGCACCATATCCTGACAAATTCTGAATCCAGATTTGTCTTTTATGACATTGGGATTACTCCGAATATCACACATTAACATTTCCTATGGCTGGATATGGACTCATTCTTTTTCTTTTTTTTTTACCCCCAATCAAGGCTCAAGGTGATAGCTAACGTTTTAAAACATTTAGGTATATTTTGTATTACTGGTTAATATAAGCTAGCTAACTAACTTAGCTAGCTAGCTAACTAGCAACTTGGCTAGCTAGCTTGTTCCAGTTAGTTTTATCGTCATGAATGAAGTAGGTATGAAGCTACCTTGTGGTATGGTTATGTGAAATGGCCATATTTTCTTGCAATATAGACACAATTGTGATTCCTGATTTATGTATTTACAGTTTGGAGTGGATCACAGACCAACACTACCACCATGTTGGGTCTGGACTGCAAGGGACCACCGCTGACAACCCAATCTTATCACGTGTGCTCCCTCTCCTGCCTCTAGGTCACCAGGCTGCTCGTTACGGCGCACACCTGTCACCATCGTTATGCGCGCCAGACTCACCTGGACTCCATCACTTCCCTGATTACCTTCCCTATATATGTCACTCACTTTGGTTCTTTCCCCAGGCGTTATTGTTTCTGTTCCTGTGTTATGTCTGTGTTGTTCGTGTTTCTTATTTTGTATTATGTCATGTTTATTTATTAAAACACTCATTCCCTGAACTTGCTTCCCGACTCTCAGCGCACATCGTTACAGAATAACGCCTCACCTAAAGGAAACATCAGGGAGTGTTTTTTGTTTTTTGTGTCAGTGTAAATGACGTCGTGTCCGGGAGCCGCTACAGGCTCTCATGCCTCTGCCGGATCACCAGGCTCCCCTGCCGCAGCCGGTCTGTCAGGTTCCCGCGCCCCAGCCGGCGACAGGTTCCCGCGCATCAGCAGGGGTGACCGGTCTGCTCCGGATCCCCGGGATCGTCCCTTTGGTTGGCGTCCTGCGGCTGGAGCCGAAAGCGTCGAGGAAGGGGGACCGTCACGTATGCTCTCTCTCCGGCACTCTAGGTCGCCATGCTCCCGCGTCTCAGCCAGATTGACAGGTTTCCCGCGCCTCAGCAGAAGTGACCGGTCCACTCCTGAACCCTGGGATCGTCATTTTGGTCGGCGTCCTGCGGCTGGAGCCGCGCGTCGGAGAGGGGGTACTGTCACGTGTGCTCCCTCTCCGGCCTCTAGGTCGCCAGGCTGCTCGTTATGGCGCACACCTGTCACCATTGTTACGCGCACCTGCACGTCATCAGACTCACCTGAACTCCATCACTTCCCTGATTACCTTCCCTATATATGTCACTCCCTTTGGTTCCTTCCCCAGGCGTTATTGTTTCTGTTTCTGTGTTATGTCTGTGCGTTGTTCGTGTTTCTTATTTTGTATTATTTTGTGTTTATTTACTCACTCCCTGAACTTGCTTCCCGACTCTCAGCGCACATCGTTACAAATCTGCACCCAATTGCATCCATTGTCCATAACAAACAGGCAGGGTTATTGAGGTTGTGCAACTTATATTCCGGTAAATCAATATAATACATTTTTAGCAAAGATTGACCTAAGTTTGTATTTTTACAGAAAACATGTTGTGATTGGAGCTCTGGATTTGCTATGCTGCATTTTTGATTCAGAAATAGCTCAGATTTGCTTTGCGAAATAGCAACTTGGATTAAATATGACGACGTTTGCCTTTCTGTGCCTTGTATAGCCTACTTTTGAATATGGTGTAAAAGTATGCTCAGATATGTCAGCTTCGTGTGAAGAAGCACAATGATTATCCTCGCCTTAACAGGTAAAGTAATTTAGGCGCTGGACATTTCATGATTTGGATTTAGCCCATTTTCGATCAGACATACTTATGTCTAATAAAATGTCATATATCCGGAAATATATAGATAAAGATATCCTCTGATATTGACCCTTTTCACCTAGTGCAGAAGCTACAATGCTTCATCAACACAGGAGCTTTCGGCATGCCTCTTCACACACTGTATGCTACTGTATTTTTATTTGTAAATGGCCATTACCGTATGCATCCCAGTCGAAACAGTTCACTGTATTATGATGAAATGTTGTGAATTATTTGTTCATTTTGGTGTTCGGCAGCAATCAGCCGGTTTTTTTTTTAGCTGTTCGAGCACACACCAAAAATTATTGAGACTTGTCGAAGTTCGGTAGCCAAAGTCTACGCCCCTTCGTCAGTGATTGATCAACAGTAGGGATTATTTAATGAAGTGTGTGTTGTCATTCAACGACAGACAAGTTTTCATGCACATTTTTTCACTTGAGAAACACTGCAACAAACATCATAGTTAGATGTAAAATTGTGCCTCCTCGACAAAAAAATGCTAATTACATATTTCTTGACCTAGATTAATTCCACCATTTTGAGGAAGTGTACTTGTTGCTATAGCGTCTCAAGAGGGACAAACAGTAATATTGCCGCTTTTTTCTCATTTTTTCAAGCGAAGGTCTTTTAAAGTCCAATGCAGCTGTTTTTATCTCAATTTCAAATCATTTCAGGTTAACAGTTAAGTACCTTACTGTGATTGTTTTCAATTAAAATGGTCAAAAATATGAAAAAAATATGACTTCTTAGCAAAGAGCAATTTCTCAAGCATGAATTTAGCTAGGATTGTCTGGGATTGGTCTGAGTGGGGAAAGGAAAACTGAAAAATAGCTGTTATTGGCAGAGAGGTTTTCTTTCTTATTGGTCTATTAACTAATTTACCACCTGGTGATGTCACCATCCATGCCAAAACTCCATCCCACCACAACAGGCAAAAATGTCAAGCGGTCTTTTCAAACAGCTCTTACACTAAAAGGGCATTATCATCATGTTCACAAATTTGAAGTATTATTCCAACCTCATAGTGTGGAAATATATATAAAACACAGGAAAATGATATATTTGACTGCACAGGGCCTTGTGAGGGAGAATGTGAGGCACAGACGTTCACTTCGCCTAGCCGAGTTCTGCTAGGAGCAAACCAAACCTAGTATGCGGATGCCTTTAGCCACAGCAGACCAAAATACAACCATACCAATGCAACAAAGGACATGAAACCAGTAGAAACATACATGACAGTCACAACAGTAACATACCTACTGTTTCTTTAGAGATTCTGGAAATTAGTTTTCCCTTTTTCCTGCGTACATTGCTCTCTCTCTCCCTGTGAACCAACTATGAGACAGATTGTATCTCTCGCTTAAGCTCATCCTCTTGTACAGTGTGTGTTTATAGTACCCCACTGTGATGATGGGTTGCAAGGCAAATAACCCCTGTGTGATTATAGGTTGCTTGGAGAGCTAGCTACCTCGGCACCTGTTTGCAAATGTGGCGGAAGAGGCCTCTCTCTCTCAGGGGATCATTCTCTGTGTATATTACCTGTCCCAGGTAATAACTAGTTCTGTGGGGGCTGGGGTAGGAGCCGGGGGAGCGGCTGCAAAGGCACCCTTCTTTACTCTCTTCCTTTCCTTGTGGAAATCAATAGATCTAACACATCAAGATTGGATAGAGCAATGGGGGTAGAAACTATGTGACCTAACCAACCTCAAGGAAGCGAAGAATGAGGGATGCATTTGACAGGTATTCAAACAGAGCCCCCTGTTCCTCACACAGAACCGTCTCCCATCGATGACCTATTTCTTTATTTTTTATTTTTCACCTTTATTTCACCAGGTAGGCCAGTTGAGAACAAGTTCTCATTTACAACTGCGACCTGGCCAACAGTTTGGGTCTAGAGTGTCTCCCCAAAGCAGTGTAACAAAAACAACAACACAGAGTTACACATAAACAAACGTACAGTCAATAACACAAAATAAAATAAAAATAGAATGGGTGGGTGTTGCTATGGTGACCAGTGAGCTGAGATAAGGCGGGGCTTTACCTAGCAAAGACTTATAGATGACCTGTAGCCAGTGGGATTGGCGACGGATATGCAGTGAGGGCCTGCCAACGAGAGCATACAGGTCGCAGTGGTGGGTAGTATATGGGGCTTTGGTGACAAAACGGATGGCACTGTGATAGTTTGCTGAGTAGAGTGTTGGAGACTATTTTGTAAATGTCATTGCCGAAGTCAAGGATCGGTAGGATAGTCCGTTTTACGAGGGTATGTTTGGCGGCATGAGTAAAGGAGGCTTTGTTGCGAAATAGGAAGCCGATTCTAGATTTTATTTTGGATTGGAGATGTTTAATGTGAGTCTGGAAGGAGAGTTTACAGTCTAACCAGACACCTAGGTATTTGTAGTTGTCCACATATTCTAGGTCAGAACCATCCAGAGTAGTGATGCTAGTCGGGCTGGAGGGTGAGGGCAGCAATCGGTTGAAGAGCATGCACTTAGTTTTACTAGCATTTAAAAGCAGTTGGAGGCCACGGAAGGCGTTGAAGCTCGTTTGGAGGTTTGTTAGCACCGTGTCCAAAGAAGGGCCAGATGTATACAGAATGGTGTCGTCTGCGTAGAGGTGGATCAGAGAACCACCAGCAGCAAGAGCGACATCATTGATACAGCATTCTTATCAGCAGACTCAATAGCCTTGGCTTCTCAATTGACTGCCTCGCCTGGTTCACCAACTACTTCTCAGATAGAGTTCAGTGTGTCAAATCAGAGGGCCTGTTGTCTGGACCTCAGGCAGTCTCTATGGGGGTGCCACAGGGTTTAATTCTCGGGCCGACTCTTTGGTGACAAAAAGAGTCGGCCCGAGAATTAAACCCTGTCGAAAGTCGAAAGCCTTGGCCAGGTCGATGAAGACGGCTGCACAGTACTGTCTTTTATCGATGGCAGTTATGATATCGTTTAGGACCTTGAGCGTGGCTGAGGTGCACCTGTGACCAGCTTGGAAACCAGATTGCATAGTGGAGAAGGTATGGTGGGATTCAAAATGGTCGATGATCTGTTTATTAACTTGGCTTTTCGAAGATTTTAGAAAGGCAGGGCAGGATGGATATAGGTCTATAACAGTTTGGGTCTAGAGTGTCTCCCCCTTTAAAGAGGGGGATGACCGCGGCAGCTTTCCAATCTTTGGGGATCTCAGACGATACGAAGGAGGGGTTGAATAGGCTAGTAATAGGGGTTGCAAAAATTTGGGCTGATAATTTTAGAAAGACAGGGTCCAGATTGTCTAGCCCAGCTGATTTGTAGGGATCCAGATTTTGCAGCTCTTTCAGAACATCAGCTGTCTGGATTTGGGTAAAGGAGAAGCGAGGGGGTTTGAGCAAGTTCCTGCAGGGGGTACTGAGAATTATATTACAGTACATATATTACAGTACATCAGGGCCATATATTACAGTATATCAGGGCCATATATTACAGTAAATCAGGGCCATATATTACAGTAAATCAGGACTATATATTACAGTACATCAGGGCCATATATTACAGTAAATCAGGGCCATATATTACAGTAAATCAGGACTATATATTACAGTACATCAGGGCCATATATTACAGTAAATCAGGGCCATGTATTACGGTTCATTGGGGCTATATATTACAGTACATCAGGGCCATATATAACAGTACATCAGGGCCATATTTTACAGTACATCAGGGCCATATATTACAGTATATCAGGGCCATATATTACAGTAAATCAGGGCCATATATTACAGTAAATCCGGGCTATATATTACAGTACATTGGGGCCATACATTACAGTACATCAGGGACATATATTACAGTAAATCAGGGCCATATATTACAGTA